>JAULBS010159679.1:0-11671 GCA_032355785.1 Symmetromphalus regularis | reverse complement strand
GAGGGGTGGTCCGTCCCCTCCCCCACATTTTGGACAAAGGTATGTTCCGTCCCCCCCCCCCACTTTTGGGACAAGGGTATGTTCCGTCCCCCCCCCCACTTTTTGGAACAGATTTTCGCCCTTGGTCTAAGAAATAATTTGTAAGTCAGGCCAGTTTTTAAAAATTATTATTCGTTTCACAAACCCGCCAACCCTACATTTTGCTAAATTAAAATACAATTAAAAGTGAAAATTCACATTTATTTTATTTCCGTCGACTGTTCTGAAGGCTAGAATAGAAAAAAAACCTGCACCATTGTTTAAACAAAACCATTAAATTTACACTTAGAAAATGAATAATTTCTTTTCTTAGGGGTGAATATAGAAGTTAAATGAGTAAAACTGGTAAAATTTATTTTATATCAAATTTTATTTACCCCTCCAAAGACATTTTGTAACTTTTTTCCTTCCCTCCTACCCTATTTTTGGGGAGCCTATATTTGAGAAATTTAAAATAAAAAAAAAACCTCTGGCCTTATGATTTTTAACGAGCACAATTTTAAACATTCAGGAATTGTTGTTACAAAATAGAATAAGAGCTATAATTTTCTTTTGCTTTAAACCTTATTCCAGCTCATCAGAAATGTGTTTCCGTCTGCTTATAAATATTTTAATATTTGAACTTATACTTCCATAATGTTTGTGGACTATAACTTTGTAACAATGCCATATAAATTGTATACATTAGCTGATCATGAACTTTAAGGGTCAAATTTACAAAACCTGTTTACCGCTTACATGGGTGCTTACAGCTTAAATAGCTGCGATTAAAATGACGGGCAGAGATCGCTATGTTGTTTGCAGTTCCACACATTTTATAAATGAAAAAGTAAAACTACGCACCTAGCAACTAGGATAAGCAACTTTTATATACATTTATGATAAGACGTATAATCTGTACCAACATTGACACTGCATCCTGATAAGATGTTGCATGCGACTTGTGCAAGCAAACACAAAGCCCTCAAACATGACATTGTCTTTATAGCATTTTCCGTTCCAACCAGTGGTCCACAACTGGTTCATCAAAGGCCATGGCATGTGCTGTCCCGTCTGTGGGAAGGTGTATATAGAAGACCCCTTGCTGCTTATCGGAAAGGGTAGCATATGTGGCGGCAGCGGGTTTCCTCTAAACATATGTCAGAACGACCATATGATTGAGATCCAATAGCCGATGATAAGATAAAAATCAATGTGCTCTAGAGGCGTCGTTAAATAAAACAAACTTTACTTTATAGTATTAAAGGCAGAGTCCCACGGAATTTAAAGGGCCTTGTGCTCTAAATATTGTTTACTAATTAAACTTACATGCATTTGTTATATCAGATCTCGTTTTCATATCACACAACATATTTTAACTGAACCGTGGTATAGATAATTCCATGTCGAGTCGATTAATATTTTTTCACATTTAAACATTTAAAATTTCAAGATGGGGCGAAATAAACAGGTACGAAAATGTTTCTGTAACTGCAAAAATATTCAGAAGTTTTAAAATAACAGCTAACAGGGAAATACCCGTCACGTGACTCGACATACGTCCTTCACACCTTCAACGAAAAAAAACCCAAACCGTTATTTCTTTTCGATTTATTTATCCATGAGCATAATTCATTATTATTTTTAAAAATATTAATAATAAGCTAGATGCGGTGCTGATGTAAGTAGTTGAATGAAGTATTTCTATGGACAAATCAAAAGTTTATATTTAAAATTAATTCTTTATTTTGAAATTAATTAGGTCAAGGTCCGTGGGACTATGCGCTTAAAAATCTAACGGTCCATAAAAGAGAATCGACCCAACAACCACAAGTTCTACCATTAAGTAACTTTATTTACAGTGTTAAACTGTTCAGTTGGATTGTCTTATTTCCTTATGTATCAGGCACGGCGGAGCAGAGGGGGCTGTGGGGGCTCTAACCCCCAATAATTCTGAATCAAGCATAACCTCGTATCTTCGTGCTTAGATCTGTTCAGGATTTCTGAAAGGGAGGTCTAAATGTGGATTTCTGAAAGGGGGGGTGTCCAAATGTGATGAGTGAATAGAAATGGTGAAAAAATTGTTAATTTTCACGTCATTCCACTCTTTAAAAGATAAAACAAAAGAAAAATATTCGAGAAAAAGGGGAGGGGGGTCCTGACCTTCTGGATCCGCTAAAGCTGTTAGCCCCCTTCCCCTACCCCGTCTCTGTTAGCCCCAACCAATGTTCACTTGCTTCCGCGGTACCCGTGTATTACCATACATGCCAGTCAAGGTTACTTTAATAGAAGCAAAGCAGGCTGGCTTCCTTTCAATGTCGACTTCATCCTTTGTACTGATCATCAAAGAAGGCAAATCATAAAACTTTATACATGTAGAAAGGCTGGTTAAATAAGTGTTATTGTCCTGATAATCACACCTACAAAATGGACATCATTAATCAGATCAAAGTCACAAGAACATGCTTTAATAAAGTGTATTTAATGTCTCCTGTAAAAATGAGACATCATAATATTTGGTTGGCGGATTCAACAGGGAGCTCAAGAGTCCAGGGCCTGTATTTGTGGTCAATAATGTTTTATTATTATTATTTTATTATTAGTCTTACGTACTCCGGTAACCCATCACAAAATCCTTATTTTCTCAAAATGGCCGCTACGAGGTTTACCGGGTCCCTACATGCAGAGCATGCAGATGTTCAATTCAACATTTCCCCTGAAGCAAGGGCGAAAATCCGTTCCTGAAAGTGGGGGGACGAAACATCCCCCTGTCCAAAAAGTGGGGGGACGGACTATCCCATTGTCTTCCCGCCCCCATCACCCCGGTTTTACGTCACTATAGACCCCCTTGTGTACTTCAGTATGACTATATTTGCGCTAACACAACGTGGGTAAGTGTTACATTGATACAATAAAGGGAAATAGAAAAGATTATTATTTAGGCATTTTAATTTCAGTTTTCGAATCAAAAAGTGGGGGGGATAATTACATAGGCGTCCCCCTGTTCAAAAACTGGGCGGCGTTCCCCCCTCCCCCACCCCCCTGGAATTTATGCCCATGCACTGAAGTGCATAATTATGATGTACTATAAATTATATACATGTATATCCGACATGAACACTATATCGTTATATGTTTTGTTAGTCTGCAGACAAAATGTTGATACATGTATTCACATAACATCACAGACAGCGAGATCATTACACTGTGTAGAGAGACAGGGGTCACTGCAGTGACCTTCAGTTCTGGACTGCGTACGGGTGATGATTGATATTTCTGTTGACACGCTAATCTTGTTTTGCATCCACAAAGGATTGTTTAACGATATCCCAGCAGAATGTTTTTTCAGCGCATATTAGATGTTAAACATACGATGTTTTCTTATCGTCGTCTTCCAGGCGATGATGCAGGATTTCTAAAAAGGAGGGTCCAACTGTGATGCGTAATGGTTAAAACGTAAAACAAAAATACGAGAAATGAGCGAGGGTCCGAACCCCTAGACTCCCTGGAAGCGCTACTGTCTTCAGAGGAATCCTGATATCGCCACATGGACTATTCTTTCCGATTAACTGCAGAGGATATTTTATATACGCTTTCCCATAGACATGAAAGTACGTACCTCTGTCCTTGTTACATAAGATGTTAAGCACTGGCTGGAAAACTAGCTAATAGCGTGTCGCTAATGCATTAGATTTCACTTCAGTATGTGCTTATAGCTAATTCAAGTTCAAACACGGTGTCCTGGGCAAACACCTCAGCTTTATATGTTTGTCTATGCCATAGGTTAATATTAGTGTGAGATAGGAAACGCGTTGCCATCATGAGTAAGTGCTCCATTAGGCTCAGTGGATAGGTATATGCCACTTACGCTGACCAATGGACCACAACTGGTTTATCAAAAGCTGTTCTGTCTTTGGGAAAGCGCATATAAAGATGCCCCACAACAAAGAAGGTTAATAAAGATGAAAAATAGCCTTTGTGGGGATAGTGGATTTCCTCTAAAGACCATGACACTAATAGTAGCTGAACATGTCATGTGCTGGGGTGTCGTTAAACAACCAGTCCTTTCTTTATCCTATCGATGAGCAACAAGGGATCGTTATTAGGCACCTTCCCATAGACAGGATAGCACAAACCACAACCATGTTGTATCATTCGAGGACCATTGCCTTGCGAAACACTCATTCTGGTTAGGAGCAGGTACTGAGATTAAAATAGTGTGTCTCCACTGAGATTCGATCCAAGGCCCTACCAACCTCGAGTCCGATGGCCTTACCAATACACAGAAGGGCAAGCATTTCTGGGTTTGGTAGATCAATCTGTTATACAGTAGCGGACCCTTGGGAGGGGGAATCAGGACCACCCCCCTT
This sequence comes from Symmetromphalus regularis, assembly GCA_032355785.1. NCBI lineage: Eukaryota > Metazoa > Mollusca > Gastropoda > Neomphalida > Neomphalidae > Symmetromphalus > Symmetromphalus regularis. The sequence continues at coordinate 7,283 of JAULBS010159679.1, read as the reverse complement.
TTCTCGAGTTATAAAATTAATTTGTTTGCCTTTTTTTATTTCACTCATCACTTTTGGACACCCCACCTCTCTTTTCAGGAATCTACATTTGGACACCCCCTTTCACAAATCCAGCATCCGCGCCTGCTATAGGTTATATCCCGAATCTCTTGAATACGTCTGAGTTATGGGCTATACTAACTTATAGGCAATTGCAGGAGAGCTTGTGAATAAAACAATACTCTTCTTGTTCTGTAGGTATTTTAAAGGTTTCAGTACTAAGTATTTATACTGCATTAGACTCGAGCAAACAGTAGCATAATGTATAACAAATAGGAAAGGTTTGATTAACGACACCCCAGCACACTGATTAATAAGCTGTCAAACACACGTTATCTGCGACTTGTGGTCTTGAAACGAAACCTGAAGGCAACCCTTTTGGAATATAAGTCAGGTGTCTTTTATCTGTCCAATGGTTAATTATTGTAATTGTCTTAACTTGGTCATCTGGCTTTTAACTGGCGAACTAGGTTATCCGTGACATTTAGGAAATCTATAATATAAAATGATGACTTATTTTTGAGTTTCTATTTTTATTTCTAATTCAGTTAATAAACCGGAGGTTAGTGATTACATGTATATCATTACTGAATGGACAAGCAAGTGCGTATGATGTTTTAAAAGCCTGTTCAATAATGAGGAAATCGAGCGGTTTCGATCCTATGACCTAATTATCTTAGACCATCACGCTGCTAGTTGAATTAGATCTCACCCAAGTACCCAGATAAAACTCCGCACAAAAATGAGCAATTTCCTGTCTGTTGTTCTTTTAAAATATTATTATTATTATAATTACATGTATTATTATTAGGCTTGTTAATGCGTTAGAGGGGCGGTATTTCGGTTACAAAAAGAGTCACCTCTTCAGCAAACCAAATTGGGCTATTTCTCGTTCCAAGCAGTAGTCCACGATTAGTGTAACAAAGACCGTGGTATGTGCTCTTCTGTAGGAAAACGCGTATACTAAGACTGAATAGGGGCGCCGTCATTAGAAGGGCGCCAAACAAAGTCAATAAATGTACAACATTATATATTTTAGGGGGCCTATTGTCGCAAAAGAAGGAGCGCCGCTGATTACTGGGAGGGGGGAATGCTCCCTTGAGCCCCGGCTGCTCCGGTCATGTGATGATAATAATAATAATGATGATGATGGTGACGATGATGATGAAGGTGATGATGATGATGAAGATGATGATGATAAACAGGCTTCGTAAGTCCGGCCTTGTATGTCTGACACCTAGTATCTTCTAAATAAACAATGTACTGAGGTGTTATAAAAATATCTTTTTTTTTCGTTTTTGCTATACCATGACATCTTATCACTTTTCCATTCAAAATAATTGGTTGGGAATTGACTCTAATTATAAGGAATCTTAGTGTCTAAAATATAGATGTCTTTGATACTAATTATTCAGGGCCATTTGCTCTCAATAGGCGTGTGATTATTCTAATTATAATACGACATTGATTACCTTGTAAGTATAAAACTGTCAAACCGTAGAACAAACATCTTTGATGTATTTCTGAGGTGTTAAAATTAGAGAAAATCGAAGGGAAGTAAAGAAAACTAGTGAAGAATAACACGCCATTTTTAAACACAACCGCTGGCAGAGCAAGACCGAACGATATGACAGCAGACACCATTCTGTTTGTTTTAGAGGTTTCTGCAGTCCCTGTTATAGTTTTTGGAAATCTTCTCATCATAATTGCAGTGCTCCGCTTCAAACATCTCCGACATACGAGCAACATGTTGGTGGTTTCTCTAGCTGTTGGAGATCTCCTGATGGGTGCAGTATACATGCCGCTGAAAATTCTTCTCAAACGGCGAAATGATTTGTTTCTGACCCGGATTTCATGCCTCTCGAATGTTTTCTTTTCTTATTTCTGTGTTTCTTTGGCCATGATGTTTTTATCCATGATTTCAATAGAACGGTTTTACGCGGTGCAGTTCCCATTCCACTACCATTCTAACATGACGATAACCCGCAGTCTCATTTGGAGTTTTCTAATATTCGTCATGGCATTGCTTCTTGCTTTGCCATCTCTTTGTGGCATCGATACATGGTCTGAAGAAAAATCTTGCTTCTCGTCCAACGTTTTGCCTAGCTATTACGTTTGGGGTGTCGTGTCTGTGGTGTTCTTCATATCTTTCGTTGGGTTCCTGTCTTTCTTGCGAGTGATGGCAGCGGAAATCAATATGAGATTTCGGGATCACGCTCGGGAAGTGAACGATACCAGGAAGCAGGACTCGGTGAAGTCTACCCTCATGCTGATAGTCTATGTCTTCTCCATCATCTGCTGGGTCCCACAGCTTGCTTACATAGGTATCATTGTGTTTAATCCTAGAGATGCGACCACTATGGGATTACGGTCAGTGTCTTTCCTGGGCGTCTGCAGCTCGGGTGTGAACTGTTTTATATATGGAATAAAGAATAGCCAGTTCAAAGCAGCGTTTAAGAAAATATTTCATTGCAAGACTTCGAGTGTTGATCCCAGTTTGACAACAGGAATTGTTACTAGAGAAAGTGTTGTATAAATATGGCAATATAAGCTAATATTTAGCTTTGTTCTGTAACTATGACCATAAAATACTATCTGATAGTGTTAAAACGGTATCTTTGCACAAAACTGATTCCAAGGGATTATAGAAAAACTGAAAGTACACGAACTTATGATTCACAGTGAAACGATTAAGCCAGTTGTTCGTGAAACTATTTCTCGATAGACTATTGCCAAAATATGACCTTACAACTGGTTGTTAAACGGTGTTGTGTAAGCAATATCTTACACGTTAAGCTGTCAGACTCCATCCTATTTAATGTCACTCTGATAGCTTTATGGAAATTAGTGTGAAGAAACGTTTATGTTTTGTGTTAGTATGATATATGTGCGGTAGTCTGTTGATGGCATTCATCTGTTTCGAAATTCATTTATTTATAGACTGTGTAGATGTTCGGGACGATTTTGTGCATAATTATTATGAACTTTTACTGAGGGTACCAAGAAGCACGGTTGTCTGAGTATAGATAAATAATTTCAATTGTGGCAACTTTTTAGAAAAAAATATCCCAAGATTGACAAGTTAATCAATTTTGGAACTTTCTATTTTGCAGCACATGGTTTTGTTGTTGTTTAACGATATCAATAGAACACATTTGCCATGTATGTTTGACTAATAATGACAACTATATACTCTGCATATACTTCTATAACTAGTCAGACTATAAAGCCTCTTTGCAGCACTTGTATATTGTATACTGAGCAGCAAAAGAAATGTAAATGTTTATTCAGATTCAGTTTAATCAAATTAGACGAAAAATGCCTAAAATCATTAAACTCACGTTGTGCATGCTTTACACGTCTCTGCAAATGCCTCCAGTAAGCAAAACAGCCAAAGTCAAAATATGGTTAACTTTTATTCAATCAAACATTGCAAATTAAATTTGCGTTTCTTTTGCTGTTCAGTATACTTTACAATTATATAATTCCCAGCATTACTGGGTGTGTGTGTGTGTGTGTGTGTGGGGGGGTTAATGAGACCAAAATTAACTATATCTGTTACTGTTACTCCTCTCTGTTATAAGCGTAACACATTGATTTATTAATAATGGATGTCAAACATTTGATCATTTCGACCTTGATGTAAAGTTTAAAGCAAAGTGTGACATTTGAAAAGTAGATTGTAAACATAACGGCAAATGTGAAAATTATTCTGTAGCGAATTTATAGATTCAGCTTTGCTTGCTACATAGGAGAGGGATGTAGCTCAAACAGAAGCGTGTTTGACTTTGAACCGGTCGGTTGTCGGATCGATCCTTCTCAGTGGACACATTTGCAGTTTGATCCACAACTGGTTCATCAAAGGCCGTGCTGTGTGTTGTCCTGTCTGTGGGAAGGTGTATATAGAAGACCCCTTGCTGCTTATCGGAAAGGGTAGCATATGTGGCGGCAGCGGGTTTCTTCTAAACATATGTCAGAATGACCATATGATTGACGTTCAATAGCCGATGATAAGATAAAAATGAATGTGCTCTAAAAACAAACTTTGCTTAACTTTGTTTTTGTTTTGTTTTTTTTCAGATAAAAAAAACTGAGAAAAAAGTCAAACAAAACACAAATAAAACACGTTTTTATTTGTTCTAGGTCGAAATTAATTTTATTATTATTGTGCTTGATCTTAACGATTAGATCATTATTATGTTTAAAACAGACCTGTCTATGCTGTATCAAGAAAAATGCCAATAATACTCAAAATGAAAAGGTTCGCCTCTTATACTGATAGAGATTTGTTTTGTTTTATTAATCATCGGTTATTGGATGTCAAATATTTGGTTATTTTGACAAGTAATCAAGTATGAGCCAGCTTCCAACGGGTTTTGAACCACTGGCATCAGCTTGAGAGTCCGATGTTCTACCGCTGAACCATCGAGGCTCAAATATAAATAGAGAATGTAGCCATACAAATCATTTGAAAGATTTGTTTCTCTTTGAGTACAAGAATATTCAAACAGGACCGAATGAGTTACTTCCCTTCCACGAATACACGTCGATTTTTAATTGTTAATTTATTTCATCCCTTCTTTTCCAGAACTTTGCATCCGAGTTAACTTTTGAAATAATTTCTCGAGATTTTAATTTTTGTTTTTAACTTTTGAAAATACGTGTACCTATACTGCATATACGTTTAACACAAAATACAACAACTCGTAACATCTCGTTTCACACCCACGCACGCACAGCCATGAGCACAGGTACCCTCATTAAGAGTGGAATGCTTTTACAGTTACTTGCATTTGTTTTAAGAATTCTTGATGGCACCGTGATTTTCTGACTGTCGTAGATTTAACACACTGTGACATTGTCAGACAGGCAGATCACTATCTTGGAAAGCCTAGTAAGATTTACAACTTTTGCTTTATCCAATTCTATTATTTTAATGTAATAAATGTTTTTCAATCAAAATCAATCACTGTCTTTAGAATGCAAAACACATAGCGGAACAGAAGGGCTGTGGGGTTCTAGCCACCCCCTCCTTCAAATAATTCTGAATCAAGTATAACCTCGTATCAACTTGAAACAGTTAGTCTCCCCTCATATCTTTCTGACCCCCCCTACTGGCTGTTAGCTGCCCCCCACCCCCCCCCAATGTTCACTTGCTTTCGCCGTGCCTGGAATGACGTATATACTACGATCGATTTTGATGACCAAAAAAAAAAAAATCAATAAACTGTTAAGTATTAGGATTAAATCTCATTTGAGATATAAGATTTTAACCTCGATACCAACTCCATCCCAGAGTGAGTGCTTCGTAAGGCTCAATATGTGTAAGTGTATGCCACTTGCACCGACAAGTAGTCCACAACTTGTTTATCAAAGGTCTTGTAATGTTCTGTCCTGTCTGTGGGAAAGGGCATATAAAAGATACCTTGCTGCTAATGATATAAAGAGCAGCCTATGCGGCGTTAACGGTTTTCTTCTAAATACCACGAATCGTAATACACCATATGTCTGACACCTAATAGCCACTGAATAAACAATGGGGTGTTGTTAAACAACCAATTCTTTCCTTTAGGTAACTCAAGACATCAATTTAACCCACATCCACAAACCCTGCACCCTACACCACATACATACTTGTACTGATAAGGTGATAATAATATTGGTTAAATCAATATATAAAGTAAAGTAAAGTTTATTTATTTAACGACGCCTCTGGAGCACATTGATTTTTTTCTTATCATCGGCTATTGGACGTCAATCACATGGTCATTCTGACATATTTATTTAGAGGAAACTCGCTACCGCCATATAGGCTACTCTTTCCGATACTCTTTTATATCCACCATCCCACAGACAGAACAGTAAGGAGAATGGCCTTTGATTAACAAGTTGTGGACCACTGGTTGCAACGGAAAATAGCCCAAACTGCAATTGGGTCCATTAAGAAGGATCGATCCGACGACCGACCACTTCACAGGCGGACACGCTACTGTTTGAAGGCTTAGTCCCATGGACCCTTGACCTAATTAATTTCCAAACAAAGAATTAATTTTAAATATAACCATTTGATTTGTCCATAGAAATACTTCATTCAACTACTTCGATAACAACCGCATCTCGCTTATTATCAATACTTTAACAATAATAATGAATTATGCTCACAGACAAACAAATCGAAAACAAATAACGGTTTGTTTTCCGTTGTAGGTGTGACATATATATATTTCGAGTCACGTAATGGGTATTCGCCCGTTAGCCGTTATTTTAACATTTCTGAATATTTTTGTAGCTGCAAAAACATTTCAAACCAACTTATTACCTCCACGAGGAGTTCGATCATGAAATTTGACATTTTTAAATGTCAAACAAAATCTATCGACGCGACATGGAATTCCCTATACCATGGTTCAGTTAAAACATCTTGCATGATATGAAAACGATATCTAGTATCACAAATGCATGTAAGTTTCATTCGTAATCAATATCTAGACCACAAAGCCCCTTAAATTCCGTGGGACTATGCCAATAACACCGAGTTCAGAAAACCTTGACGGTGATATCTATAGATAGACAAGACAGTAAAGCATTTCCCTAGAACTGAGACAACAACCGTTGGTGTTATTGTTGTTAATTTCCTGATGACAAACGGTCTCGTGGCTTATAGGAACAAGGATCGAATCTCAGTCGAGGCATGGGAGTTTTAATCTCGATATTGCCTCTAACCCAGAGTAAGTGCTTACACGGGTTTATCAAAGGCTGTGGTATGTGGCTGTGGGATAGTACATATAAAAGACCCCTTGCTGCTTATCGATAAGAGTAGCCGCATTAGTGTGGCAGCAGTGGGTTTCGTCTCTCCTACTAAAACTAACCTCTAACGTGACATACATCACAGTAAGCTGAGCTGTATGCTCAGGACAGCGTGCTTGAAACTTTATTGGATATAAGCACGAAAATAAATACAACCAACCAAACGTGAACACATAACATGCAAAGCTATTGTCACACGTGGCTGGCAGCACGAAAATAAATACAATTAACCAACCAAACGTGAACACATAACATGCAAGGCTATCATCACACGTGGCTGGCATAACGAAAATAAATACAACCAACCAACCAAACGTGAACACATAACATGCAAGGCTATCATCACACGTGGCTGGCAGCACGAAAATAAATACAACCAACCAACCAAACGTGAACACATAACATGCAAGGCTATCATCACACGTGGCTGGCAGCAC
>JAULBS010159668.1:0-11671 GCA_032355785.1 Symmetromphalus regularis | reverse complement strand
AGTGGGGGAAGGGGACTAACCGTCACGTAACTCAAAATATATACGTAACACCTCCTTCAGCGCAAAAAAACGTTATTTTTTCGATTTATTTATCCGTGAGCATAATTCATTATTATTTTAAAAATATTGATAATAAGCGAAATGTGGTGGCTATGTAAGTAGTTGAATGAAGTTTTTAGTGGACAAATCAAATTTTATATTTAAAATTAATTCTTTGTTTTGGAAATTAATTAGGTCAAGGGTCCGTGGCACTATGCCTTTAATCATGTGAGTGTGTATGTTTATGTATATATATGTGTGTGTGTGTGTGTGTGTGTGTGTGTGTATGTTTATGTATATATATATATATATGTTTGTGTGTGTGTGTGTGTGTGTTTATGTATCTGTGTGTGTGTGAGTGTGTGTGTGTATGTGTATGTGTCTATGTGTGTGTGTGTGTCTGTATGTGTGTGTGTGTGTGTGTGTGTCTGTATACATATTTATGTTAATAAATCCAAATGTATTTAACTTAACATAATTTTATACCACTCCAGCCTTTGTTATAACAGTAATTGAGAGCAAACCTAGGGGAATGGATATATACAGGATATAACAACTAGACTTGTCACGTGATTTGGACGAGATAACACAAAATGGAGTGTTATTCACATAAACAATGGATCGGACAAACATACAGCGATTCAGTACCAAACACAACCCTTTGATGTTCGTCGACTGTCAAGCACAGAGTGACAGGACTAAACTCTTTATGTCAACAAATATCAAACTATCAACTTTAAACACATTCTCAGATTTAAACTATCAGCAGTCGTAAAAATAGTAAAGGTCTCACACCACTGTTACCCTTCCTCGCCACATATTATAGCTTAATAATGTCCGGTTTGAAATAATTCATCCCTTTCAATGGCGGTTTCGATGGCGCAGTGGTTAAGATGTCGGACTCACAACTGGAAAGTACTGAGATCAAATCTCAATCGAGATAGAGGATTTATCTACATACGTAAAATGCCAAAGTGGGTGGTCCTTTTTGAAACCGTGAGTAAAAAGTGGATTTAGCTATTATATATAAAATAGCCGAATTATCTCTCCAAAATATGCTTAATAGTAAAAGACATAATTTAATACAGACGGACGGATGGAAAGATGGATGGTTGAAAGGATGAATGAACTGATGGACGGATGGACGGATGAATGGATTGACGGAGGGACTGATGGATTTATGGATGGATGGAGAGAAGGATGGATGGAATGAACGAAGGATGGATGGATGGAAGGTTAGAAGGAAGGAAGAAAGAAAGGAAGGATGGATGAATTGATGGACAAAATTGATGGATGGAAATGGGTGGATAGATCGATGGATGAATGAATGATATAATAGATGAATGAATAGATTGGTATTATCAATGCTATTGCAAATGTTTATAAATATTGGTCCTCGCAATCTCGCCTAAACATCCCTTATCTGCATTGTGCAGGTATACTGTTTCTATCACAGTGTGTGGTTTATATTCGTGAACGGTCGTCTGCTGGGGGAACGTCTGCTGGTGGGTCGAGTCGCGTGTGTGACGCACATCTCAGTTGTAGTGGCTCTCGGCTACCCTTGGACAACGATCCTCAGCTGGAGTGCTTCTCAATTAACTGGCTCGCCATTTGAAACACTCGAGGCCGGTTGTCGAGCAATTTGCAAGTAAATATGATAACACAAGGGTCCTCTAAGAGTCTTCAAACGATATTGCGCCGATCCTCGCTAGTATCATAGCTCAGAAATTTGCCTCAGGACTGACAGAGAAACACATATATACTCCAGTTACATACCCGTCATATTGCATTGTACTATTATTTGCTAAATTCTAAAACGTGAAATTGTTGTCCCAAGTGGGTAGATTCGAGGCAGAGATCTTTGGGGTTTTTCTTTTGAAGTGCACTCAACATTTTATAGAGATAGCAGGAAAAAAATAAGACATCACAAAATCATAAAGTGTTACTTGTTCAGAACAGTTTATCTGCACAATCAAAGTCTAAGGGGAGTAATGGCGAGTTGAATTATTGGTAAAAGATGGTGTCGAAAGGACTACGCAAAAATAAAATAATAAACCCGTACCTCTGAAAGTTATAACAGTATGAAAGCCAATATACCCGAATGTAAATTAAAAGTAAAGTAAAGTTTGTTTTATTTAACGACGCCTCTAGAGCACATTGATCTCTTTAATCTTATCAGCGGCTATTGGACGTCAATCATATGGTCATTCTGACATGTATTTTAGAGGAAACCCGCTGCCGCCACATTGGCTACTCTTTCCGATAAGCAGCAAGGGGTCTTTTATATGCACCGTCCCATAGACAGGATAGCACATACCATGGCCTTTGATAAACCAGGTGTGGACCACTTGTTGTTGTTTTATATATGTAATGTGTGTAACAGGCACGACGGAAGCGTGTGAACCGTTGGGGTTTGACTAACAGAGACATGGGGTGGTGGGGGAGCGACTAGCATATCTAGGCTCGAAGCGTCTAGTTTCAAGTGGATACGAGGTTATGCTTAATTCAGAATTATTGGTGGGGAACAGAGCACCCAGTCCTCCCCCCCCCCCGTTCCCTCGGGCCCTGTATAATGAATAGATTTAATTAAATTCACTGCAATACAAATATATTTGTAATTAATTAGTGATTGTAAGTGTTAACTCGTTAACTCATTTTGTCAAAATATTTATTATTTGTTTCAACAATAAATGTTGAAGTTCCGTAACCATGACAATAATATTTAAGGTAAATTAGGAAAGAAAATTTGGAACAGGATGCATCTTGAAAGACAAAATATTCAGTTAAAAACTCATTTTCATTAAGATTTTGGTGTTAGTAGCTTAAACTTATATTGTCGGACTCTCAAGCTGGTGACAATGGTTCAAAACACGTTGAGGTTGGCTCACACTTGACTACATCTCAAAATAACCAAATATTTGACATCCAATAGCCGAAGATTAATAGATCAATGTGCTCTAGTGGTTTCGTTAAAAAAACTTATATTAAACTCCGTCATTTATGAGAAGACCTGCTAATAATATAAGCAAAAATTCACAATATTGCCTTCATAATAAATATAAAAAACTGGACGTTACAATTGTAACATAATATTTCAAATAACTGTATTATTAAGTTGTAAAATTTGAGTTTTCGTGCAAATCCTGTGGTGACTTCATTGTTTGTGCTGGGGGGGGGGGAGATAACTCTGAATTATTGCGTGTCATTGAAAGTGTCACATGATTATGAAGGCAAGACGCGCGTCGCTTCATAAAAGGTCGGCGTTAATTTCATTGCGAGGGAATAACGGGCCGTCTTAACAGTGCGCGACCGCAATGCATTGTGACATTATCGCTTACTGCCCCTATAATATAAATCTATTCGCAGAGCAAACATTAACACATTTGTATTATCCTGCCCAACACTAAAATCATTCTCTTTATCTGCAAATTTAACCGCTTTTCACTAACGGGACTTCTTTGACGTGAAGTTTAGATAACTGTTTACATCTTTAGATAAATGCACGCCAATACCTCGTTTTATTTCTACCTGAGAGCTTTGTTCACAGTTGCCTTGCTGGATACAATGTCTGGCCTACGTTAGGGGGATTGACTCACAGACAAATGATTGACCGCTGTTTACTCATGCGTGGACATTAAGGGTGAGCACGTGGGTCGGCGGGAGACACGCGCGAGGGACAGAAACGAAAGACTTCCGAGGGTGAAGAATATAGGTATTACTTTAAAATTAGGATGGCGTCAACTTTCATGTGTTTAGTGTATGTGTGGGTATAGAACACCGTTAAGGTGTGTAATAAAGTAAATGTACAATGATATACATATTTTCGAGTTGTCCTAGAAAGGAACTTACGTCCGTATAACAAAAAAAACCCATGTATTGTAAATTATGAATGAAAACATTTTGAAACATTTTCTTCTATTTGTTTTTTCTAAAATATTAAATATTATTTAATTCATTTTAATATTTTAACAAAATATCAAGATAAAATATGTAATTGTGGGATAATCTTATAAAAATGTCTGTGGTATTTTTTTAAATTAATTAATATTTAATTAAAAATAGTATAAGAAAATAGTATAAGAAATTATAAGAAAAATTGTAATAAAAATTATTTAATTTTTTTTTTAAATGTTTCTTGAACGTTTAAATCTGGCACAAAGTGTTTTGTTTAGTTTTTGTTAAAACGCTGTCATATTAAGTTAGTATCATTAATGTATTTCATTTCAATATTACGCGCTAAATTCAGTTTATTGGTGAATTTATCTTCTTTTCTTTAAATTGACTCAATGTAAATATTTGTTTATTTTTCATCATTAACGCGTTATGTAAATACTCCATTTTCATGGTCTAGTGACCCTGGCAACGTTGCGTTGTTTACATTTAAACAATGAGAACACAAAATAAACAAACGAGTTGTTTAAAAAGTGATTTACGCATTTTATAACAAAGCGGTATGCATTTAAAATGTTTTAAAACAACTTTGCATTAACGGCTGCAGTTATATGAATGTATAACCATTATGATATAATTTTATCTTTAATGGGTGTATAAATGAGGTTTTACAGTGATATAAATTCATTACCGAAAAACGCTATTTTTCTTGCTTGTAACGGTCGTTTGTCTAACAGAACAAAACTAGTAAACGATATTTAGTAAGGTGTTCCAGCGTTGCTAATTAGTTTTTTGTTTAAATTAAATTAATATCCGTAATGTATGAATTTTTTAAATTGAAAATATATTTAAAATACTTTAATGACGACGACAGAAATATATAATGAATTACAAACTCGCGCTAACTATAGAATTCGCAGTGAGACTGAAACATTGTTCTTTTGTTTAAATCTATTATTTTGTAATTATTAAATTTAAAATATTTAATTAATTTTATTTTCTATTACAACCAGTATTACCTTATTATTCATTTACCTAAATTGTTTTGTTTCTTTTTTTCTCTTTTTGTTTTACAGTAGCAACCTATTGTGATTCTTTACCCAAATTTCGCGCATCTTAAGCACAAAATCTTTGTAAACAAAGGAAAACAAAGACCTTTCTTTGTTATGCGACGATTAATTAATATGTTATACTCAGCATTTCATATATATTAAATATATTAAAACGCAAACATTGCTAAACAGATGGGTTTAATAAGAACGTTCGTATTCCACGAGATAACTGAACGCGTGATGGTTCGGTGGCTATTTGAGCACTGAACACTCCAGCTGAAAGATCAGGACGCATGCGCGTATTGTTCCCGCGTTTGTTCGGTGGAGGGAAATTTAAAACTTTTGTAAAGCGAAAGCAGCTTGGCGCGTTTGACGTAAACTTTTTCGCGCGTTTTTACAAACATTTCTGCGGGTCTGTAAGAAAGTTAAAATATTTCCCTGGCTTCTCAACTGGTTAAAGACGTCAATGCTTATCATTTAGTTTACAGCTGACGACTTAACGGCAACAGAAAGCGACGTCTGGTGGACGTATTTTTGATCTCAACTTCTGCCTCGAAGGCAGCTGCTTACCTTGGTATTAAGCAATATATCTGACATTTCATATAATTTTTTATCAGAAAAAGGCGACCTATGAACTCTGTAGGCTGATGTGAAGTTGTCATAAGGGATGCCACGCCTCAGACAGGCAGTAAATCGCAGGGAACGTGTGCACAATATGACAGGCTGCCTTCTGCAATCTTTGCTCGCCCTCTTAGAAAGGCAAGTTGCACAAATACGTCTGGCCCTATTATCAAGCTTTATGCAAGGAGAACGGCTCTTGAATCTTTTCATAATTTCTCATGTTTATTAGTTATTCAAACGCTGGGTAACAACGACCGTACATCTGCTTTTTCTGTTCACTTTTTTTGCAGAAACCATTCAACGGCAAGAACCTTGGCTTTTCATTTGGCCCATTTTCATGTTAAAGTGGAATAATTATAAAATAACAAGAGACTGTACTTAATTTCGGGTTCAATTGTTCGACTATTTGATTAATTGAGACGTGGTTTGCAAGGTGTGGACGTCAGGACGTCATGAGCAGTAATGGCAAGCAGGTGATGAACAGTGCTAGTTGCACAGGGCGTGTGTCTCGTACAACTAACTACCTCAAAAACCGTCAACTCACAAAGAGAAACCTGCGTGATAGGAACTAATGTTTGGCTTGGCCACGTAACTGCATGCGAAATACAAGAAGCTGAGACAATGAGTTTGGAGAACACAGATCTTGGTCTGAAGCCCTTAACGACAGCCACTGTCGTCCCTGACATTGTTGACGACGCTGTAGACGTGTTTTAACAGCAGTCATGCGACTGACGTCCGCCCATCATTCCCCATTTGTGGGGAAGGAACTGTTATCCGAAAGATGAATTAACCGTTATTGGTTAATTAAGAATCACGGAGCTAGCCATATGCATCCATCAGATATGAATTGTATTGCGACAAGTACCTTTGTCCCCTTCACCAACCAAGTCATCACTCGAGATGAATCTCTAACAGGTGAACCCATAGTCTTAAAATTGAGACTTCATCCAATATGACTTCTAATATTCCAACCGACCGTCATGCATCTGCGGCCACACTGCTTTAAACCACGCTGAACGTCACCCCAAAAAGCCAAAACTGCTGCAAGAACTCTCAGTTCCACTTTGCTTGACAAATATAGTCTGTCTAGGTGTTTCCTGACTTCAGTATGAATAAAAGTGACATAACGCAGGGGTTATGAGACTCTATAAAAGGTTACGGTAAAGCCCTGCTGGCTTTGGACCTATTGTCAGTGGAAGGGGTGTTCTCTGCTCCGACAGGTCGACGGGCGGCTTGTAACAATCCTTTATGTATCATGTTCAAGGAGCTACGCCTATTGTATCACTGGCCATGGCTACTCATTGTGTCATGCCACACAACCGGATTAACCCTTTATTTTCTCTGTCCTTTAGTCAAGAAGGTGTTAATGCTTTTAAATATTCATCCAGAAGAAAATGTGATGTATTTTTTCAGAGATCATGTTTTGAATGAATTATTATTAGCTAAACTAGTGTACGTTTAGTGTCTTGCTTCATTTAAAATATACTAAGAACAGAGTATTGTGATGGCAAAGGTACCCATTGTAATGATGAACAATATATCCAGTCTATTAGCTTCATTCATCGACTTGCCTTCTCTTGTTAAACTCTGTTTCTTACACTGGTTGAAGCAGTATCGAATTTATAATGGTATTTAGGCCTATGTACATGATACCCAAAGGGTTTGTCTGACGAAGTCCTGATAATTAAATCATCTTTAAGTATTAAGAATATTTGTTATATAGAAAGGGCTAAGACATTCTCTACATATATAAGCCCCAAAGGTTTTATATACACTTTTGTATTGTTTCTGTTATACTTTTCTCAACTACATAAATGCATTATTTTACACATATTTATGTATGGCTATGCGAGGTTATATGACAGACAGGCAGACCAGGAAAGAGGGGGAAGGGGGTCAGATAAGCCAGCTGGAATGGGCCTACTATTTGAGGAAGCCTACTCCCTCTCGTATTTAGAACAGATTTCAAAAATTCTTAGTCAGAAGTCTGAATTGGGGGGCCTACATTGCACATCTGGTCCGGCCCTATTAGTAGCTTTGCACGGGCCTATTAGTAGCTTTGCACGGGCCTATTAGTAGCTTTGCACGGGCCTACAGACTGAACATTTTCAAAAGCCGTTTATGGTAAGCATTAGACGTTCACAGGCCATGTCATTATATGATGTATCACAGACAGAAATGATTTGAGTTTTAATACATTAAACAATTTCTTTATGTCGGTAAAAACAATGGAATTTTATCATGTGCATTATTATGATCGGTGTCATAGTGGGACAAGTTATGTAGGGGCGTTGGAACGAAATTCATATGGTGGTGGGCTGCTCCCGTTTCTGAACATCAGAATTTGCCGGTGAATAATTCAACGCTGAATAAGGAACATATTTATGGGAAATCCCCCAGCCCCCACCCCCACACCCGGTTCCAACGCCCCGGTTATGCTCAACCATCACAAAATCTGTTATCATCTCTTCTTACAGTGTTCTATCCTTGTGGTATAGTAATTATGTTCTCAGACTCGAGGATGGCAGGAATTGATCAAATCTCAGTGGATGCCTGTTATTTTTAATCTAGGTACCGGCTCCATCCAAAACGGTAGCGTGTCTGCCTGTGAACTGGTCGGTCGTCGGATCAATCCTCTTCAGTGGACCCATTTTCAGTTTGGGCTATTTTCCGTTCCAACCAGTGATCCACAATTGGTTCATCAGAGGCTGTGGTATGTGCTGTCCTGTCTGTGGGACGGTGAATATGAAAGACCCCTTGCTGCTTATCGAAAAAGAGTAGCATATGTGGCGGCAGCGGGTTTCCTCTAAATATATATGTCAGAATGACGATATGATTGACTTCCAATAGCCGATTATAAGATAAAAATCAATGTGCTCTAGAGGCGTCGTTAAATAAAACAAACTTTACTTTTTGGCTCCATCCAAGAGTGAGTGTTCCATACGATTCAATGATTATACCACGTGCAATGATAGGTGATCTATAACTTGTTTATCAAAGGCTGTGGTTTGTATAATCCTGTCTGTGGAATAGCTAACGTTAAACATCTCACGCTGCTTCTTGATAAGAGGAGCTACATTGTGTGGTGACAGTGGTATACCTCTCACTGACTAACACTTACCTCTGTGCTAGATAGAGCACAAAAAAGTAAAAGCAAACCTTGTCTTATTTAACGACGCCTCTAGAGCACATTGATTTTTATCTATCATCGGCTATTGGACGTCAATCATATGGTCATTCTGAATATGTATTTAGAAGAAACCCGCTGCCGCCACATAGGCTAGTCTTTCCGACAAGCAGCACGGGCTATTTTATATGCACCCTTCCCACAGACAGGACAATACATACCACGGCCTTTGATGAACCAGTTGTCGACCATTGGTTGGAACGGAAAATAGGCCAAACGGCAAAGGGTTCAATGAGAAGAGACAGACAGCACAGTGTGCTTGAATTTTAATTGGATGTAAACACGAAAATAAGTACAACCAACAAAGCAGTACATGGGACATATAAGTTCTGACCTATGATTGTTTTATTATTTTGAGGTGCTTACTAAGATTATTGTTAGAGGATTAATGATTTTCATGGAGATAATTTATTTTACTAGGTTAATTGTCCTTGTAGGCCAATTGAATTCATGGGCGTAAAACCGGGTTGGGGGACAGGGGGGTCGCCTATGTAATTATACTGCCCTCCCCCCACTTTTCGCTTCAAGAAAACTGAAATTAAAATGCCTAAATAATAATCTTTACTAGTATTTCTCTTTATTATATCAATGTAACATTTAACCATGTTAACCAATATAGTCATACTGAAGTACACAAGGGGTCTATAATGGCATCAAACCGAGGGGGGGGGCAGGAATGCAGTGGGATGATCCGCCCCCCTACTGTTAGGACAGGGGCGTGTTCTGTCCCCCCTCCCACTTTCAGGAACGGATTTTCGCCCTTGATTGAAATGTTACTTAATGTCTACGTAGATGCATTATGTTTCTTTCCATCCTCTCAAGGAAATAAAATTGTGTTTTTTCTTGTTTGTTTGTTTTTCTGTTAGAGAAAGAAGCATCGTCATACCTGGGTGATGGCTTGTTTGAGATAATGATACAGATTTCAGATTCACAAAGTCAATTGTTTAAATACTCCTTGTACTTTGCATTGTACATAGATAAGGTTTCAAATAAAAATAACAAAAAATAGTTTTTATTGTTTTATTGTGTGAAAAATACGTGTTTTTTCTTACTGTTGTTTAATGTTTTGAGTCCTAAATATAAAGCAACAGGCATTAGTTAAGATCTTGTAAAACTATTATGGAGGGTGGGATGTTCAAGTTACGTAACTATGCATAGTTACAAATTATAGTATCATATTTGCATGTACTGCGACTCGTGTCACGCCGAGCATCAATTTCCTTACGTGTATCCAGTAATTTCACTAATTACGATGTCACGATATTTCACAGATAGTATCAGCTTGATTTCCTTTGCGATAACTCGACAGTATTGCAGAGAGAGAGACAGACAGACAGACAGACGGATTGTTTATTAAAGTCTCACCTCATTACAATATAAAAGTATTGTCATAAATAATAAAACGGTTTAATTCCATGGCTAAATTGTTGAAACTTTCGTTAGCTTAACCAGAAGTGAATAGAACATTTGAAAACAAAATTTAAATAAGCGAAAATGGCAACTGATGAAATTGGCATCTGACGTCACAGATATGAGTTTTTCTGGCGAAACAAGGGGAGATAAGTCATGCTGTTTTGGATAAATGTTAAAAGTTGTGCTGGGACAAAATTTAAACTACCGGCCCTAGTGGCTATCGGACTCGTGGCTGGTAGGTACTGGGATCGAATCTCATTTGAGGCATGGGACTTTTAATCTCAATATCGGCTCCAACCCAGAGTGGGTGCTCCGCAAGTCTCAGTGGGTAGGTGTATATCATTTACACCGACCAGTAGTCCATAACTGGTTTATCAAAGGTAGTGGTATGTGTTATCCTGTCTGTGGGATAATGCATATAAAAGATCCCTTACTGCTTATCGATAAAAGTTGCTGCATTAGTGTGGTGGCAGTGGGTTTCGTATCTTCTACTAACACTAACATCTATCCTGGACAGGTAGCACAGGAAGCAGTGGTGTGTGCTCAGTATAGCATGCTTGAACCTTAATTGGATATAAGCCTGAAAATAAATACAACCAATCAACCAAAATTTAAACGTCTATAACATTATGTTACATATTTATATTTTTTATTTTTTTGTATTGTGTATAGAAAGTTGGTATGCAAAAATTAATCCAAAATATTATTACATTTCTGCTTTCCTTTCAGGTGTGTAATCATATCTTATGGAATCTCTCACTAATCAAATCAAAAGTATTTTTGTTAATATATTTCAGATATCAGATATATTATACTAAACCATGGTGGCTTAAACTCGCTTTGAATAGTATATGTTTAAACTATTTTAAAATTTAAAGAAAGGAACTTACACGATATAAATGTTGATGAGATATTTTAGCGAACTATTCTGCCGTTCGTTATACTTTAATGGGCAGATAACTCTAAATAGTTATTAACGTAAATTTGTATATTAATTTTTATTTTTTTAAATAATACTTTGTATCGACATTAAAACATTTGATAATAAAATGTTCTATTGCAAAGCATTTTTATTTTATTTATTTTTTATTATTGTTGTTTTTGTTGTTGTTGATGTTGTTATTGTGTTGTTGTTTTTTTATAATTCAGATGGGTAAATCAATGGAAGGTGATGTATTATCCTGCTGTTATTGAATGATAATATCTTTATATGGATAGGCGTTTTCCATCAACCGGAAATAATATTGTTTATAAAAAAGGGAATCTGTAATTTATTAAAGCTGAAAGTGAAAATTCACTTATTGGTCCGACTCCTTTGTTTAGTTTCAGCCTCCGTGGCGCAGTGGTTAAGCTATCGGACTCCAGGCTGATAGGTACTGAGATCAAATCTGAGTCGAGGCATGGGATTTTTAATCTCAGTATCGGCTCCAACCCAGAGTGAGTGCTCCGCAAGGCTCAGTGGGTAGGT
>JAULBS010159657.1:0-11672 GCA_032355785.1 Symmetromphalus regularis | reverse complement strand
TAGTTTTTGTTATACTGACGTCTACATTGCTGTCTATGGGTTTTTGTTATACTGACGTCTACATTGCCGTCTATTAGTTTTTGTTATACTCGCGTCTACATTGCCGTGTATTAGTTTTTTGTTATACTGACGTCTACATTGCCGTCTATTAGTTTTTGTTATACTGACGTCTACATTGCCGTCTATTAGTTTTTGTTATACTGACGTCTACATTGCTGTCTATGGGTTTTTGTTATACTGACGTCTACATTGCCGTCTATTAGATGTAGACACATAGGCTCGCATGCCCGCCATCTCCTTTACGACGCCTTCGCAGCGCATGCAGGTTGCATCACTTCTGTTTTTGCAGTGCACTAAGTCACAGTGGTTTATTGATTGACATTCTGGAGAAGAAAGAAACATTAATTTTTGATTATGCGGTTATCTGTAGCTAAAACTTTGTATCAATACTTTATCATGTTAAATATTCTGTTGACACATAGTGGTACACGGCCAAGTTCAGCATATATCATTGAGTTATTAGTGGATCGTTTAACTCCTAGTAATCTTTTACAAAAATCAAAATGAACCCTTTCTATCGCATTGCCTTTATGAAATCCCCAAACTTCAGTGGCATAACAAATAACAGTGGTAACATAGCAATCAAATAGGGATAAAAGTGTTTCAATATTTAAATGTAAATATTTCGTGATGGAACTTAGTGCAAAAGTTTCCTTTCTGCCTTGATCTGCTAAATGTTTTTCGGCAATTGTGAATTCATTGTTATAACACAAAATGAAACCTAAATACGAACATTTATCAACTATTTCTAAAGTTGTATTATTATAAAACCACTTTTCCACATTTTTTTATTTTCACTGCATTTCTAAACACTAATATTTTTAATTTTTCTGTGTTAACCTCAATATCCTAATTTGTTTGAATATTCATACACTTATATTTATGAATAAAGATTTAGCCTTAGGTAATATCGATTGAGTTTCAAATTCGCTATATACCTGAAAATATCTCTATCAATTAGCCAAATGAACTTAATCAGCTAAATAGGTTTAAACCTATGCGTTGTATTCATAAACCTGGGTTTTGGTAATCCTAGGATAACACCAGGCTACAACAACATGTATAACTTGCGGTCCGACGATAAGCCGAAGAGGACCGAAATGAACCAGAGAGGACCGAAATGAACCAAAAAAAAGAGTAAAGTTTTATTTAACGATGCCTCTAGAGCACATTGATTTTTATCTTATCATCGGCTATTGGACGTCATACGTATGGTCATTCTGACATATGTCTTAAGAGGAAACCCACTGCCGCCACATAGGCCACTCCTGATAAGCAGCAATGGATTTTTATGCACCGTCCCGAAGACAGGACAGCACATACCACAGCCTTTGATAAACTAGTTGTGGACCACTGGTTGGAACAGAAAAAAATGTCAATTACATGCATGTAACCCTTCAAAAAAGAACTGAAATAGACTTTCAATAATGATAATTAATTTGTAACTCTACAGTCATACATATACAAATCAATAGAGCTAAAAATTTGGTACAAACTGAATTTTAAATATATATAAAAATGATGCTTTTATTATTTAACCACATCATATCAGGTACATGTATCTCAAAAATTTAAAGAATATTTAAAAAACTTTTGTGATATTTTAAGAAACCCATTTCACAATAAAACGTGTTATGTCACGTTTTATTTAATAACTAATGTGTCAATTGCATGGTTGTTTAATGATCCAAAGCACAAAATAATATGTTCATCCAAAACTATAACTTTGTGTGACAACATAATGAATGTACTATTATAAGATGGATGAAATTTGAAAATGCTACCTTAATATGTATATTATCTTAACCATAACTGACACACTATTCATTCTTAAAACTACCCATTAATATTATCCAATTTTAAATAAATACACTACATAATTTAAAAAAATGGTTTATTGTCATTTAAAAACAACTAGATTAAACTAGAACTTTATCCATAGATATAGAAAGTTTTGCTATTATTAAAATACATCTACTATCAGATTGTCGGACAATCTTATAATTAGTCTGTCTAATAAATGTTCTTTTGGAAACTGTTCTAAGTTTATTAATAACTGCCCTGTTAACCATACATTCATACAAATTAATTATATTTTTATAAATACAATGCAGATACACATAGTAAAATATTGTAATTATCAGTACTTTGCTTGTTATAAAATCTATATTAAATAAGGACAGATCAAAATATTTCTAAATGCAATAAGATATAGTTAAATTACACTGTAACATTTCATACACAGCTTTCACATGTGGGGAGGGAAAGGTGTGTCAACTATCATAAAAACAGTAACATTTTAAGTATACCAATTTGAGAGTAATGGCAGAGGGGAGAAGAGTGTCTGAACATTAGTACTTTGAATGTATTGAGGACAACAAATCAACATCATTATGACATCATAGATTTGAAAACAGTAGTCTTCTACTTAGTTTTTGTAAATATTTGTCTTATTGCAGAATTCTGTCTAAGCTTATCTCGGATTAAGCTTATTCTCTTGGATTGATCAGGTTCACTTTCGTTAAATTACCTCAAAACAATTGTTTCTCAATCTATAAGGTTGGCACTTTGCTGTGGTAATCTCAAAAACAACATTCTGAAAACCATTCAGAAAAATAAATATATTTAACAGTAAGCGGATATTATTTCTTCTAATTTGATGCATTATTTATTGCGATATTACAAAATTTGCAATTCAAAGACAACTGACTTCAAATTAAATGTAGTTTCATCGCACTTATATAGATAACAACAACTATGAGTATTATTTTCTCAACAAATATTAGAAAATTTTGATATGCAGTTACAGTAAACCTCACGTATAACGTCCTCGGATAAACCGGACAATCACTTATACCGTACTGAAACTCTAAGTCCCGGTCCTGTCTAACGATAATTCCAATAAAAAACCTCGCATATAACGGCCTTTGTATATCGGACATTTGCATATATCGTACCCAAATCTCCAGTCCCAATGTAATGCATTTCCTTTAAAATCCTTTTGTCTATAACGTACTCCTCCTGGCTGATGTGTACCTTCGTGAAAAGTAATGAAAATTGATGAGAATGTGGGGAAAAACATACTGTATAATACATAAAAATCAAAATAAAGCATTTTTTTAACCACTGAACTTTGTCCCGACTCGTTCTTTCAGTAGTCAGTCGCATGGCAGGAGTGGTACGCTCACGAATTTAAAATACAATGTCGCATTAGTTATGCAAGTCCGTAAGTAGTACAACTCAGTTGATCCTAACATAATGAGTGTTTTGCGTGAGGGTGGAGAACAAGTTGGGAGGTTACCAGCAAAGTTGTGCGGAGCTTTCAGACAACTTCTTGAGATAGGATACACAAGGAAAATAGTTTGTATCTACAGGGGTTCAGTTGGACACTGAACATGCTGTAGGCATGCAGTTGTACATCTGACAGTGTCACATTTACGTGTATATCGAACAGTGTATGGTATACATATAATGGACAAAGTACGGTGTATGTGTATAACAGACAAAGTACGGTATATACGCGTAATACGGATTTCGTATATAATGGACAAAAAACGCTGGTCCCTACTGGTACGTTATACGCGAGTTTTACTGTATGTTTATTAGTGGACTTCTTGTTTTACAGCTCATCTATAGTGGATAACATAAAATAAAAACTTCATACAAGTTCCCGTGGACTTGTTTTACTGGTCATCATTATACAGTCTATAGTGGATAACATAAAATAAAAACTTCATACAAGCAATGTTATTATGTGCAGTTTCTATTTACATTTTTAATTCAAAACATATTTTTACAAAATTGTCAGAATCAGATTGAAAGATAATTGTAACATAATTATCTCAAATTAATTCTAACATGATTGTTCAGTTCACATCTTCGTATTATTATAATAAACAAAGAAAACAAAAACAGTGACAACAACAAAAAACTGGTTTGTGGCAAGAAAGTTTACTTTGTGGCATGTATAAACATGGTTTGCATCTTTAACCATATGACATTTATAATTTATGAAAAAACAAACCCTGTAAACATATACAGTGGTCAGCGAAAATGCTGATTTATTTTCCAACAAACAATTTAAATAATAAAAGGGTAAATGATAATAATGTTCATGTGTAAACTTTTTTTCTTTTGTTCATGTATAATTTGTGATGTTCAATCATGGTTGTAACTATTTGATATTCTCTCTACAAAGTTTTGTCAATAAAGCAAATAAATACATAAAAGCATACTACAAATAAATATAACAATCATATTTTAACACCATTTCATAATTAAAAAGATAAAGTTGTGATAAAGCCGTATAAAGTATATTGATTTTTACTCTTTTTTTAACAATCAAGGAGGACCCCTTCCGACATTTCAGTCATAAAAATCACAATGGTTGTTAGTATTTCATCAAAATAAAATAGATCACATTTATAGACATAAATATACCATATATTTGTTACAGTGAGTGATTTTATAAAGAGTTCAATCTACTATTTAAACATGATCCATTAGAAATCAACAAATGTGATAGTTTAAGGATGGTACTTAAATATTGATAATTATGGTAAAGTTAATTATTCGGTTCACAACTCCCCAAAAGACCAGATATAATGTTATATATTACTTTGAGACAATTGGTCGAAGTTTAGACTGATGTTAATATAGTCAAGAGTTAATCAATTTGTTTATGGTAACAATAAAAAAATACAGCTACGCATGTTAATATCAATATAAACATCTACACTGATACACAACAAACATTAAAAACCTAACCAGCCCTTGCAATTCATGAAAGCAAAACCTGTTGCTGCGAAAGTACCATGATGATTATTTATTTACCAACCCCCAAAGCAAAAAAAATTAATATTGGTTACTGGGGATCATAAAGTACTTTTATGAAGTAAGCATTAACATTGTCTAGGGATTTTTTATTTCAAATCTTCAAAATATAAAAATATATGCAGATGTTAAGATGCTGGGTGGTAATTTAATATTTTAAATAAAATTTAACAAAATATCTCCATCTTATTCAGTATTTTTAATTCCATTTGTTAGCAAAAAATGTTTATCAACAGATACATTAATACAGAGGTGCAATGATATACTTATTGCAATACTTACTGAGCACAATACATATCAAGATATGGTTTAGTGTATCGCGATATATCTACTCAATGATTATCCATCTATAAAACCTATGACTATGACAGTAAGTTATAAAAATAAAAGTTAAACTAATTAAAACATAAATTTACTGTGTATATATTCTTTTTCATTACAAGTTGGTACAGGTTCGCCTGCCTGAGATATGTTTAGTAGGCCTAATTAGTATGACAGTATCAAAATATGAATTTATAACATCTTGGTAATTAATCAGACTGTATTTCAGTGTGTATTTGCTGTATCGCAATATGGTTTTGGGCATATCATTGCACCCCTATTAATAGAGGTCACCGGTAAATTTGTAAATCTGCACGGACTAGCTAAAACATTTTCTGAAACAGGATTTAACATTATTGATTTTTTCTTTTCTTCTTTCTTTACTTTAAAGGTATTGTGTCTATTAATGTGAAGAAAGGCTATAGAAAATAACTGCATCAAATTTCATAATGATCAAACCAAAACGGTAGGGCAGAATTTCCAATTTTAATTTCATATTTAATTATGGTAGGCAATAAACAGGGATCTCAGATGTGGTATCAATGCAAGATACGTAAGTATTTGAAAAGATATCAAATGCCAGAGTATAGCTTAAACCCCACTTGGCTCTTCAAGCCTGTTAAGGTAAAAATGTTATACATATATATATATAAATTAAAACATCATATTAAAAACAACGTGCATACACACTTTGTCAGATGAGCTTCAATAATATAATACATAACAGTGATAAATGTGAGATAAATCAACAGCATTTTCACTAACCAATACTTTATTCTTTTAATACCACACCAACAAATAAAAAATATAAACAAATACATGTAACAAATTTAAATAAATATATATGCATGCATATGAGATTCTTTTGTAATAGTAACCGGTATATTCATTTATTTGGCAAATGCAACAAACCTATGTACAAGAACAAGTGTACAAGACCAAAAGTACAAAATCACATAAGCGTTTTAATATTTATAATAAATATATATATATGTTTTACACACAACAATCTTCCAGGATAAAGACTTACATTCTATCACAAGAACCTCTCTTACTATATGAACCTCTCTTAAAAGTTTAATCTTTGGCCAATTCATACAAAATAGCTTACAGATACAGCATCAGGGCATATCCACAGCCAGATTTTACACACATTCTTTTAATCATCTGTTTCTTTTGCAATCTATAAAAAATGTTTGTAAACTTATTTTTAAAATGGTTCATGTGCAGATACCGAGAATCTGTTGTTTAAAGTTGGCTGATAATGAGTACAAAAAAAATGTCTCCACAATTAAGTAGAAAAAGGAGTATTCTACAACTGATATAACATTTTGTAAAAGCTATTTCATGTTAAGTTGTTACACTTTTAACATACAAAATGATAAATTTAATAAATAGTGAATGATTGTCTAATATCATATTATTCATGTTTTAAGTTAAAACATTTAACAAAACCAGAGGTAGTAGTTTACGAGGGGATCAAGTTGAAGGGGTGATTTCGATGTTACTAAATGTTCAAAATAGATGTTAATACTATATGTTATAAGTAACACAGTGATTATCGTTAAAAAAAAACAATTACCCAATTTGGCATTAAATAACATGAACCATTCCATTCCAAATAATGCTCTATTACCTTTAGTTCAAAAGCACATTATGAAAAGAGTGTAACTTTTAATAAACATTGTAAGAAGAAATTGCAATGATCTGACACTGGAGATTTAACAAATCTTTAAATTTACAAATTAACAAACTCTGAAACTGTGCAAAGAATTAGATTAAACAATACACAGTAAAATAGAAAGGACAAAAAATTATCAAAATTTATTTACCATCATTTGTGTATGTGTAACTGAAAAACAAATATTTCTCTAAAACTTTCACAGCAGGTAGATGCACTGGGATTATTATTTATTATTATTATATTATTATTATTATTTACATTACTGGGAAGATAACTTTTTTTAACTTGACTTCAAACATCAATGAAGAATTTTGTTATTTGTCATTAATTGTGGACGGCTGAAAACAGGAGTTACAACTGGACGTTAAAGGAATGAATTTTAGATAGAGAAAAATCATCAAAAAATAAATAACAATAATCATTAAATACTTAGGTTCATATTTGTATCTGTCACAAACTGAGAAAATGTATGAATGAAAAACAAAATAATATAAAAATAACACATAAATTTTAGCAATAATTTAAAAAAAGCACTTCAACCTAATAAAAATCCCTTATAAGCACTGCTTTATGAATCCATTGTATGTACCAAGTTTAGAAAACAAACAACCGTCACAAAATGTTTTAAGGAGATCTAAACAAGGCAGACACAATATTCACATTGAAAACGAGGCAGTAAACAAACCATCACCTTATTTGAAGATCACATGCACCAAGTTTGAAAAACATCCATTGAAAAATTGGGAGACCAGATGCACAAGGTGTAAATGCAAAGTGAAAAGAGAGGTTAACCGTCAGTAAAGAGGGGTTAGCCATCAGAAATAAGTGACTGTTTATAAAACCCACCATTACACAGGTGCAGAGTTAGGTGCAGCGTTGTTTCTGTTCCCTTTAAAAATATCCAGTATGTCTTTGCATTCTAACTTCTCTGCGTGTGACTTTGCAGAGTCAGACGCAGCGTTGTTTCTGTTCTCTTTAAAAATATCCAGTATGTCTTTGTATTCTAACTTCTCTGCGTGTGACTTTGCTGTGTTGCCAAATATATCTTCAATATCAAATTCTGCTCCATTTTCCACAAGATACTTTGCCATGTCAAGACAGTGGTTACACACAGCCTGAAAAAATAAAATAAAAAACATATTGGTAAGTAGGTGACCAAAAGTAGGCAGCATGTAAAATTTAAGAAATGGGGTTTTAACTTTTACATACTTAAACCACAAAATTAGCAATGTTGGCTTTTTCAGATAACATTTCAAAATATTCTGAGTATTAATGAATTTATTAACTTTAGGAGGCATATTTTTGTGAAACTCATAAAGAAAGAATATGATTCAAATATTTATGCACATGTGGGTAAGGGGTGGAACGCAGACACTCTTTATGTTAATTAATATATGAATTTTATGTTCATTTGGTTCACAAACAATGTATATTTTATGTATATTTGATACTTGCATACTCAGGTGTCCGCTTTCAAGAAATCCTGTGTATGACATACTTTTTCATTAGGAAAGGCCTTTCTGGCATTTTTTTTAATGGATTAAACCCTTTTGGAGGATTAATTAATGACAAAATGGCCCCATGTTTAAATTTGTGTTTATTATGTGACATCATGTCCAGTGACAAACAGGTACCTTACAGGTGTACAGTTACTGAAGAAACAACGGAAACCAGCATCTTTGTTAAAAATCTATTTTTAAGATGTCAAATGAGCTCACATCTAATTTAAAATTAAAGACAATCATTCATATTGAATTGTTACAACTAAAGGCTCTGTTACGTATTGGCAGTTGGCTAATAAAAGAAAAACAACACCATACATTTCATTTACTTAGAAACATAAAATTATAATATAGTTTTATATATCGAAATTTATAAAACAGTTCGTTTTATGTATAATTGATTATTTTTTTTGTATACTACTATTTCGTTACTAATATAAGGACAATCTAAACATACAATGCTTTCATCCTGTCAGAACATCAAATACTGATTATATAATCATGTGACTATTCTAACAGACGTAAACATGGCAGATTTTGATATATTTTGTATTTGGAAAAGTGTTACATCACCACCAATTTGTATAAAAAGGTGGGAAAATCTGTGATTAATCCCCTTTTATGGCATCAATTAAGATTTGAAATCCATTGAGATTAGATCTTCTGGTTTTAATAAAAAAAAATTAAAATATATCTATTATACCTGTTTAAATTACCTATCCAAACAGAACAGAACAGAACTTTATTTCTCTCTTAATTGACATAAGAGGAATACCAAAAATATTAGCAATCAAGATGACAAGACATATACATAAATACAAAATACATGATAAAATACATAATAAATGTATAAGGTTATCAGGTGGAAAATACTTTGTTAATAATATTAATAAAATTGTACAATTTTCTTAGTGTACCAGTATACACTCCATCCATACTGCCTGGAATAGCCACTTAATACATGAAACTCACCACGTGTAGAGCTGTCCTGCCGTTGTAGTCGATGACATTCAGATTGGCTCCTGCTATGTGCCAGCATATAAGAGAATCAATATCATTCAGAGCCACGGAACTGCAAATAAATAAAACTGCATTCAAGTTTATCTTTCAATTGTAAATCATCAAACTGATGGTTTGGTATTAATGTGACATGAGAGTTTCACTGTATTTTTATTAATGTCTGGCCATTTAAAAATTGATACAGTACTGTGCATAAAATTAAAACAAGTCTTCTAATTACCACGTCCATAAAATTCATGCATGCATTAATTTCATGATTTACTGTATTTGGATACAAGTAATATACAGTAAGCTATTTTTTATTCCTCTCAGTTTTTGATGGGTAATTGATACTTGGAATACCTTGAAAGGGTATTTTATTTCTGAATACACATCAGCCTGTAGGAACCATGGGGGCATGTGCTCCCCACCACCACACACACACACACACTTGTGGGCCTTATTTTTTTTATATAATTAATGTTTGCCATTGTAACCAAAAAGGTCACTCATTCCTATAGGCCTGCATATTAAAACAAAATTAAATAACCATGTTAAAATTAAATAAATTCAAAAGTGATTCTGGCCACCAAGCAAACACATATATAATATATATAATATAGTATTAATATAATAGTTTTCATGGCAAACTGGGGGGAAAAAACACCTAACAACATGCTTCCAACACATTACCTACCTTTTTGATTAACATCAAGAGGTATTTTATATAGAGGACATCACATACTATAGGATACTCATGTTGATTAACATTTTACAGATATGAATTCAAATGAGTAGTAAAATCAGGGCTCGAGAAAGTATGTGTCCACTTCTTAAATGTGAGTGAAAATTCTACCAACCAAGTTTAAAATAACCACCTCTCCAACAGGCAACCTGCTTTTTTTGACTGAAAGTTCTTTTGCTTTATAAATTGTTACTTTTCTTTCACCCATTGCAATATAAAAGATCTCAAGATATTTTATTTACACTGGAATATAATCTGAAGTGAAGTTTGGATTATGAACATTATTTAATACTGAACAGAAGTCTGACAGACTATTAAACTAGTAAATAGTGGTTGCACTAGTACAGCGGAGTTATGAGATATTTCACATTTCTGCACCCCTCACAGGTAAGACTTACAATGTAATACTGATAAATGCCCACAAATATTCGACTACATTTTGACTTATCAATACCTGCAAAGTTCCATTGCCACTCGGACGGACGACCACGGAATGATAGCACCTGAATGTACAAGTATCTTCACAGAAGTCTGGTTCTTCATGAGTATAGCGTCAATGAGCGGTGTGTCGCCATGGTAATCTTTACAGTGAATAGAAGCTCCATGGAGAAGAAGGTACTGAATGGTGGAGATATGACCACCTCTGCAAGCCACATGGAGAGCAGTTCGGCCATCTTGATTAGCAGCGGAAATGTTTCCTCCCTAAACACAGTTGGAACAAGAATCAAGTTCCATTACAATACTCATACATGATAAAACATTTGAAATAATGGGTTTTTTTTGGGGTTTTTTTAAACCCTGAAAAATATAAACCAAGTAAAGTTTCAATTTTAAAGGTATGTGTACAAAACTCTGAGATACATGTTACCAACAATTATTTTTCTCCTAGGATTAAAAAACCAAATGATTCTGACAGTAATTCTATTAAAAGCAATTTTAAAGCATTGTTTGGTCAAAATTCATACGTTATTTGCAACTTTTATTTTTTAAAAACCCAAGAAAATAAATAACTCTAAAGATGTTGTTTTTTCTTCTCCATCTTTGGAAAACATTAGTGGTACAAAAATAGCTATTCACCTAATATATTCCCATGACATATTAGTACAATGAACAGGTATAGATAGTCTGGATTGTGTATTGGCGGTGCATTTAATTTATATTTTAAAACTGCAATAAGAGCTGGTCAAATTCTAACATTTTTATAATGCAAAAATGACCATTAAATACCATGGATTTCATGTGTCATTCTTCATGTTATTGACTAAAACAGGGTTTCTGCAGACTTCCAAGAATGAAATTTCAAAACTTTTCTGTAACCTTTTAAACATTTTAATGATCTTTTAGCATTCAAATCTGTAAAAATGTATAGATGCTTGATACTACCATGAGCTCAAATTGAAATATGGAGAAGCTGAATGTTCTATTTGCATAAAAAGACAGGGTTTATACTCTTTAACCCTTTAAGACTTGACTTTCAACTGCCTTAAAGTGCCCCAGGAATTGATATATCTCAGCAGTTAAACAAAGG
>JAULBS010159646.1:0-11672 GCA_032355785.1 Symmetromphalus regularis | reverse complement strand
TGTACTATGTGACTCAACTGCGCATGCCAGTAGCCAGTTCCTGTTAATGGGACGCAATTTGGCATGACGGGGATACAAATAATTATCTGACATATCCCATGTAAATCTTCCTGATGTAAATGGATCTAATTAGAAGAAAAACATACAAAATTGTATATCACATCAGGAATAGAAGCCAACGGTGGCCCCCTCACTCGAATCGATTAAAAATTGCTGGGGGCGAGTAAATGCTTACTGACGCTAGTCCCTCGGGCTAGTAGATATTTTCCCAATCTTAACAATTAAAATGGGCAGGACTAGTGATTTTTCGTTGCGACGAGTAAGTGTTTAAGGCTTCTAGTGGCACAGGCGAGTGAAAATAATTTCTTAATCTCTACCCCTGTCATATTATGTGTGTGACATAGTGTATTCATGGAATGAGCCTCTACTGAGTTTTTGTTGTTTTGATTTTGGGTTTGTTAGGTGGTGTGTTTTTTTTCGAAAACGCAGTACGCTAAACCTTTTTCACGATATGATTAAATCTAAAATGTGTTACCAGGAATTCGATCCTGCCTTGAAAAGCAAAAATTAAAAGGCAGACCAGTGGCGGATTTCGGAGAGGACCAGGCCACCCTCAATTTGCGATTTAAATAACATTAAAATATATATATTTATATATATATATATTATTTATTTTTTTAACGTTAAAGAATCCGAGGAAACGGCATCATATTATTGGCCCCCTAAATGGATTTTCTGGATCCGCCACTGCAGACCTTAATCGCTTTATTCAGTATTTCAATAAATATTTTTCAGTACCAAAAACTAATAAAAACAAAATATGACCTTATTCAACTGACTCTTCTTAATTTATTTTTATTACAATTATTCCCGCAAAGACCTATTTGTTTTCTTGTTTTTGCTTCAGAACACAGCTATGGCTACGGTAACACGATGGGATTCAGCTAAGGACGGGGAGATGAATGAAGAGAACATGAAGAAGAAGCTAACAAAAATGGGCTTCGAGTTCAAAAGACACGAGTTCCCTGCAGGAAAAAGCTTCTCCGAGCACGCACATGACGTCATCAAGGTAGACGCCATTACCAGCGGTCAGTTTGAAAGCACCCAGGCTGGTATGACCGAGTTACTTCAACCAGGCGATTTACTAGAGATGCCAGCCAACCTCTCACACAGTGCAAAAGTCCGCGGAACTGAACCCGTTGTTTTGTTCGATGGTATTAAGAAATAGATTGTAGCTAAAATAATGTATTCATTATCAGGCACAGCGGAACAAGGGGAGGGGGCTGGGGCACTCCAGCCACCCCAATAATTATGAATCAAGCATAACCTCGTATCCACTTGACACTCGGCGTTTCATGCCCAAATCTGTTTGTCCCCCCCCAATATCTCTTATTAGCCCCACCTAATGTTCACTTGCTTCCGCCCTGCCTGAGTATAGCGCTGTGTAGTAGTGTAGTTTTCTATTTTGTGTTGATGTAGTGAAATTGCAGTGTTCGAAATTAATATATGTTAGCAGGACCATGCCAGTTTTCTGCTCATGGTCCAATTGAAATATGCTTAAGTCACAAAGAGAAAAAGCTATATTTCAATTTGGACCATATGTGAAAAGTAATTCTGGGTCAAAATATAAGTTAATTTCATACCCTGTATTGTAGTTTACCTCTTTCAGCCATCTCTATGACCAAATTAGACAATGTAATGTAAATTAGTATATAAATTATTGTCCGCTTAGAAACAGATACTGCTACATTACCAAGCCACCAAATGACATTTTCCCAAAATATAGAGCTCACTGAACATTTACTGCAACGTTAAACTATGCAAAGGACCAGGGTCGGATTTAGGGTGGGGGTGGCATGATATTTCAGATTCGGTGGCCCTTCAACATAGAAATTATATTACATGACAAATAAATGAACTAAAATGAATGAATAGAACTAATTTAATAATTATTAAATTTGTTTAATAAAAGAAATCTTTTGTTTTTGGGCCCCTATGGCAATTGGCCCTTTATAAATCCGGCCCTACAATGTGCTCATCAGCCTGTAAATTTAAGCGTTAATGAGCTACATGTTAGAGAAAATTTGTTTTGGGGGTTTTGTGATCTAGCACATAGCCTTTTTTGATAGGAAATATTTACAATATATTTTGGCTTTAATGATTATTTATTATTAATTGTTATATTATTATATTGTTGCATTGATCTTCCAAAGCTGAAAAGTTCATTATTGGGAATATTATACAGAATAAATTATTTTAATTCTGAATTAATTTTTATACATTTTGAAATTGTTTCAATGTTTTTCCTTCGTATTAGTATTAGGTTTATCCATATTGTTAATGACGTGCACTTTCAAACCCTCAAAGAAACGATATGTTAGAAGTTTTAATCCAATACCAGTGAGCAGGGCTGAATTTAGACATTGGGGGCCCGGGGCTCTTCAAATTCGGGGGTCCCTCAACATAGAAATTAAATTACATGGCAAATGAAAAAAGGATCTAAAATGAATAGAACTAATTTTATAATTTTTATATTTAAAAATAAAATAAAGTCCTTTGGTAGGGGGCTTAGGGCAATTACCCCCTTTGCTCCCTTGTGAATCCGGCCCTGCCAGTGAGCATATCCGTTCATCTGTTCAAGCATATGGCGTAAAGATTGAGTGTTTAAATAATTCCTTATGTTACGCCTCTATACGGGTACGCTCAGCTAAGTGTAAGCTCATTTTCCATGTTATTTTAAAGTGTTGATTTTAATGTACCTTCCGGCTAATTACTCATGATACCTCGATCAAGTTCTCCAAAACTTGTTGGGATGTTGTACATTTTAAAATATACGCAAATAAAGTTATTGTCATTACCTACGTCGTTTGTCATCAGATTCAAATAATTCATGAACGTATTTTTGTTTCGTATTAATGTGCTTGGTATTCAAAATATCACAAACATGTAATTAGAATTTAGCATAAACACGGAATCCTTTTAAAATGTAAAAAATACACGCCAACCATGTAGCAGGTTGTTGGTTGGTTGTGTTTATTTTCGTGCTTATATCTAAGGTTCAATCACGCTGTACTGTGCACACAGTTCAGCTTCCTGTGCTGTCTGTCTAGGTGAGAGGTTAGTGTTAGTAGGACACTAACCCGCTGCCGCCCCACACTAAATCTGCTACTCTTATCGATAAGCAGCAAGGGAATTTTGCTGTGCTCTATCCCATAGACAAGATATCGCATACCACAACCTTTCATAACACTGGTCGGTGTAATGGTATACACCTACCCATTGAGCCTTGCGGAGCACTGGGTTGGAGCCGATGCTGTGATTAAAAATCCCATGCTTCAAACCCAGCCTATTGCGCCACCGGGGTCGGTACCACATAGCAAACCAATAAGCGAAAGACACAAGACAACGATCTTTCCTGCTTCTTACGTAAGAGGACTGCCAGTCTCAAGACGTTTACATAATATTGAAGTTTAATCGCCTTCATATTGTTCAAATCACTGTGGTAATATTTGGCAATTTCATGTCAAAAATTGGTATAATTGTGTCGTGCTCATCGTTGCATGAGGAAAATTCAAGGTAAGCTTCTGCTTTTGCATAACAGGCGCTGATTCAGGATTTCTGAAAGGAGGGGTCCAAATGTGATGAGTGAATAGGACTGGGGGGAAATGGTAAATTTTCACGTCCTTCCACTCGAAAAACATATAAAAATTCTAGAAAAAGGGGGGGGGCGGACTCTTGAACC
This sequence comes from Symmetromphalus regularis, assembly GCA_032355785.1. Taxonomy (NCBI): domain Eukaryota; kingdom Metazoa; phylum Mollusca; class Gastropoda; order Neomphalida; family Neomphalidae; genus Symmetromphalus; species Symmetromphalus regularis. The sequence goes on along the minus strand of JAULBS010159646.1, from coordinate 7,930 downwards.
CTCCTATGGATCTGCTAATGCATTACCTCCATGGATAACATGACTTGCTACCCGATAGAAGACAATATTTTTAGTCCAAGATAAATAAAAACCACCGGTTACAATCACCCAGGTGCGGATGCAGGATTTCAGAAAGGGGGATCCAAATGTGGATTTCTGAAAAGGGTGGGGGGGAGTCCATAAGTGATGAGTGAATAGAAATAGGAAAAAAAATGGTTGATTATCACGTCTTTCCACTCGTAAAATGTTCGTTTTTTTTTAAATCGAGAAAAGGGGGTGTCTGACTCCAATGAATCCGCTACTGTCAGCTGTCTTTTCGTTGCCACTAGCACCACTAGGAATGTTGGGTAGGTTTTTTTTCTTTTCTAATTAATTTAATAGCTCAGATCGTTGCGTCGATCCACTTCATTGGATACATTTGAGTTGTTTTCTCATTCTAGCCAATGGTCCACACCTGGTTTAACAAAGGTCGTTGTTTTTTCTGTCCTGTCTGTGGAAAAGCGCATAATATAAAAGATCCTTTGCTGATAATGGGATGAATACCCTATATGGAGATCGCCTTTTTCCTCAACATCCATTGAATAAACAATGTGCGAGGGTGTCTTTCAACAATCTTTTGCTATCATTTAGTTACTTCCCTTTGTTCTATGTTAGACAAACGGTTTATTTTCGGCTCAGCAGCAGACAACCAACACTTTATTTAGGATTTTCTTTTGCTTTTTCTGAGAATTACATGGAAGTAAAGTTCGATCGTCTGTAATAAGTAGATGTGTAAACTTTAGTGTACGGAAATATACTTGTCTTTGTTAGATGGCATCAGTTGCTGTATAAAAAATATACTGTTCAAAATAAGTAAGGGGTATTGATTTCAAACATAACATAAAATCCAATAGCACATTGGGATATCCTGCTCTATTCCTTTCGTAACCATGGTAACACGGCTCCTAATCTTACCATTAAATGTGTTTAACAATAACGCTGGTTGATAATATTCCACAAGTGTTCTGTGGAGGAAAGCTCATGACTGCTGTACCATGTTTTATTCCATACGTGTTTTTCGATTATTATTTTTTATTTTTTTCAAATATCCCCTTCTTATTTTGAACACAATGTATACAAAATTAAATAAGTGTTATCTTGCTGAAATCATATCTCTGGACAATGCAGTCCAAGTTGTATATATCACAAACTTGCACTAATGAGTCACAGTCAAAATAATGATAAAATAAGGTAATATAGTGATAATCCTGTATTGACTATACGTAGGCTACTTTTTGATTATCCATCTGATCCTTTCTGACTCTATTTTTTTTCCCAGTTTAATACATTTTCGTTATGACGGAAAAACTAAAAGTATAGAAATGGAATATGGACCAAGATGGCCCATTGACAGAAGAAAATATGACGAAAAAGCTTCGTTCGAAAGGCTACGGTTATAGCAAGTACGAGTTCACTCCAGGCACGAACTTCCCAGATCATTGACACGACATATCAAAGAAGAATTCTATTTTGACAGGACAAATCCAGTTTTCTATGTTGGGCGAAACGGTTATCCTTGAAGCAGGCGACATCTTCGATATTCCCGCCAATACTGTCCATAACGCTACAATGTTTGGATCCGACACTGCTATTTACTTTACTGCTACAAAGTGAGGTTTTGATATCTTCATTGTATATCTATAGTGTTACTTAGGGAACACTTGTTTGTTGTTGTCTAGGTTACGGATTGTTGAAGCAAGATTTACAAGTTGTCGGACGGAATAAATATAAAACTAAAATTTGCTGAAAATTAAGGACTAATTTTATTTCCAGATATACGCCGGTTGATTGTCTTAGAGAGTTAGAGTCGATATTTTAAAAATTAAATATGTCTTTAAACACCGGTGTTTGTTTCTTAGTTTTGTTTAACAACACCACTAGAACACATTGATCTATTAATCATTAGCTAATGGATGTTAAACATTTGGATTTTTGTTACAATAAGTCAAATGTGTGCCAGCCTCTGCTGGGTTTTGAACAACAGTCTTCAGCTTGAAAGTTGAGCATTGGCATAGCCAAGATTTTATACTGTGGGAGTGAGAGGGAAGGGTAACTACGAATGTTATATTGGGAGGCCACCCACACTTTCTGTGAGTGTTAATTACAAGAAGGATGTGACTGGGGGAGGGCATGACCCTTATGATCTTTCTCTGACTGCGCCAGTTTTTTTTATCGAATACTTCAAAAACAACAACAAAATCAATAATAATAATAATTCACACCATTTATCGTATTTCATTTTTTGTTCTATCATGTCAATGTTGTTTATAATGTAGCTAGTGGGAACATTTAAAATAATAATAATAATAAATAAATGTATAATAAAAAGGTTTTTTTTAATTTGTATTCAACTTTTTGCCAAAATGAATGTCGGCGGATTTGTTATCCGAAAAATGAGTAAAGTCTGACCATATACAGTGGCGGATCTAGCGGGCCAGGAGCCCGGTCCCCTGAATTGCATGTGAAACCACTAACTTGTGGATAAGAATATAGAATTTACATGTGGTACATTTGTTGAGTACGTTGTAGGCCAGTGGCGTAGCTTCCATTGAGACAAAGAGGTTTTTTTTGTAGAAAAAAAATTAATGCGATTAATATTATAAAAGTTGATTAAAATATGAGAAATAACTAGCATTGCCTCATTAGAAAAAACACCCAAGCTACGCCAATGTAGGCGCTCTTCAAATGACCGATAGCGCCCCTATTCAGTCTTGCCCTCCCCTCACCCAATATATTTATGCCCTGAGAATATATTTATTAGTACAAAAATAGCACAAAAGTCCTCTTTAACGTTCTTTTTGTCTGGAATTGGGCAGGCATTTTGAAAGCCTTGTTATCACTACCAAAAGACAACTTGTGCTTTGATCTGATATTCATTATCTTCAGTTACCTCCCTTCGGCCTATTTAGGACAAACGGCCCATTTGAGGCTTAGTAGCATATAAAATTAACACTTTATTTGAAATGCGTATATGCCTACTGTATTACAAATCACAAATAAGAATTCTCCTTTTTTCTGAGAAACAGATGTAAGTACATTTTAGTCACTAAAACAGTAATTTATTGCAAGTAGGTTAGTAAACCGTAGTGTTTACAGAAATATAATAACGTGTTCTTAGATACCCAGTCTTTCTAGATATTTTAACTTGATCTCGAGGGCAGATCCTTGGCCACCACCGGTGTTTATGTTTTCCCAGTATAATTTGGTCTTAAATAACTTTAGACCTCTACAATATTAAACATCTTAAAATATCGTTGGATCCTTCCTTCCAGTTTCTACGCATCGTCCCTTGAATCTAATCTCAATTTTGATAATAAATTACTGAAAAAAATGTTTAAAGGTCGGTTATTATTATTATTATTACAAGTCCACAGGACTGCTCTCTCACCCCTCCCCCGCCCCCATGCACCTACGGGCTTGTATTATTATTATTATTATTTTACCATCGAACTAAATAATTATAATGATGACATTAGCACAATTTAAGAAAAACTGTATTAAGACTATTTCTATGTATGCTACAATACAATATATTAGGACGATTAAAGAGATACATGTTAATAATAATTTCATAATGTGGCAGGCATCCAAACACTATTTGCGTTGAAATATATTGAATTTAAAAGAGAATACCCTCAATTGTATGCACAGAAAAATAACTATTCACTACCAGAAAATTTATAATTGCAAAGCGAAGTATTTAAAAGTGTGTCCGATAGGAATTGGTGGCAGTCCTAATAATATTTATGTTGAAATATAAAGTATGCCATTAAATTGAATTAATTAAATTTAAACAACAAATTAGTCAATTAAAGCAATGTGCTTTTATATTTAAAATGACAACCAGTAGCGGATCCAGAAAATCAATTTAGAGGCGCCCTAAAGAATCCTCGGAATCTTTAACATTAAAATAATAATGATTAAAAATTATATAATTTTTTTTAATCGCAAATGTTAGGGGGCCATGGCCACCTGGGCTCTCTAGATTCGCCATTGATAACATATGACCATGGCGCAGTGTTAATTCGTTGAAACAAACTTCATAACATGGTTACACACCACTATAATTTTAGTGTGCAACATTGATTAAATTGCTCTATAGCAATATATTAGACTTGTAGCTAAGATAGTGCACCTTTGATATTGATATATGTGTCCTTCTTGTTTTAAACATAATAATATTATATGTATGGGGATATACGTTTAAATAAGCTAAGCCTGTTTGCCAGTTTCCTTCCATAACATTTGCAAATGGCAGTACTAAAATTATTAGTGTTGAAACGTATAGTGTTTAAATGAACATTACCTCAGTTAATGTACAGAACAAATTTAGTACCAGAAAAAAAAATGATAATTTCATAGTGAAATAATTATAAAGTACGTCCGATAAGAATTTGTGCTAGATTTCATATCTGTAAGTGAAATATAATGCATATCATCAATTAAATTTAAACGACAACATGACAACGGGTTTTTTTTTTTTCATCCTCATGAAGATCCTTCATCTTATGGTTGCACCATTATAATTTGAGTTCGCAATAGTGAAGTTTTGATGTGTGAAGTTAATCAGGCCTTTTATGCTTGCAGGCATGGGTTGTGTAAAAATAACAAAATAAGACACTTGTTACAATGGTAGGGCACATTTAAAAGATATTATACAAACAGGTGTCAATCCAGAATTCCATGTAAAGGGAACTGCATGGGATGGAGATGAATATCTTGTTGTTGTTATATATTATTATTTTATTATCATCATCATTTTATTTTATTACTATTTTTATTTTATTTAATGTAATACGAAAATAACTGCTAATGAGACCTAAACACGCCAAAATCGCTTTAAAGAGGGTTAACACTTGAAAAAATTCCTAGATCTCCCTTACCTGGTTTAACGCCTGGAATAATCACGATGTCCAACTTCGTTCGCTACATTCTTGATCCCCTCCTCCTTCCTGCAAGATATTTTTTGAACATGCGTGTGTTTATGCGTATTGATCTGATACTTTCTTATTCTTCTTTATTTTCAGTATAATACATTCTCAATATGGCGGAGAAAATAAAGATTGAGAAATGGAACACGGGCCAAGATGGCACACTGACAGAAGAAAATATGAAGAAAAAGCTTCGTTCGAAAGGCTACAACTGCACTATGTATCATTTCACAGCGGGCACGAACTTTCCAGATCACTCACACAGCATTTCAAAGAAGGATTCTATTTTGACAGGACAGTTTCAGTTTTCTATGTTGGGCGAAACAGTTGTCCTTCAACCAGGCGACATGGTCGATGTTCCCGCCAATACTGTCCATAACGCTAAAGTGGTTGGGTCGGAAACGGTTGTTTTCTTTGATGCCACTAAGTGATGTTTTCTTATCTTGACGTTGTAGGACTATAGCTTTAATAAAACCACACTTTTTATAGTTTGGATTACGGATTTTAAAATATGATGCCCTAATTGCTGGATGGAATAAAAATTAACATTGTCAGACCTATGACTTGGTTTTGACTTCCTGTTATAAACTCATAGTCTATTTCTAGACATCACCGGCATGCATGGTTGGGTGGCTTAGAATCTATTATAAAAGAAATAAATGGGCCTTTAAGGAGTATTTTACAAAATAAGAAAATTCACAAGAAAAGTTTGATTGATGTTGTTTTTTGTTTTGTTGTTTTAAATTTCTATCATCTAAATATAATTATGTGAGGTGGTTATATGGGAAATAGGCTTTTGGCCCATTCATATCTAATGCAAACTTGTACAATTTTGCGATATGGAAATAAACAAATCTAACGGAAATAGAATTGTATTCATTTGTGTTGTTAATAGTTTGTGATAAGAGCTGGGGTTTTTTTCTAAGAGTGATGGCGTGTGATAAATTACCTCACTGAACATTTTTTTAAATAATAATTATTTATTTATTTATTGAAGGTGTATGGATGGGGTGGACAGGACAGGTGACGGTACAGTAAGGCAGTGGCGTAGCTTCCATTGAGGCAATGGGGCAATTGCCTCACTAGATTTTTTTGCAGAAAAAAAATTAATGTGATTTATAATTTAAAAGTTGATTAAAATATGAGAAATAAAAACCTTTGTCAAAGTTTGCCTCACTAGAAAAAAGACCCAAGCTACGCCAGTGCATTCATAAACTATGTCCCACATGGCATCCATTCTGAGCAATTATGACATCAAGTCTTTGTTTAATGTTACTGATGACATTTGCGCACGTTTCTCATGACATTTGCCCACGTTTCTCATGACTTAATTGATTTTCTGTTTGTTTTTTATATTTGTAAAACTTTCCTTTAATTAAACCTATGTCAATGGGGAATAACAAGTAACAAATAAGACAAATAATACGCAAAGTTAAGAATTGACTGTGGCGTTGTACAACGCCACCTTCACTAGTGTTAAGTTATTCCCCTTGACTATACATCTATCTGCTTCGTGATAGTGCATAGATAGTTTTAATATCTTAAAAATTGACGAAGTTATAACAGTTTCTTATAAGGACCGATATTATGAATCACCCTGTATAATTCAAAATTCAAAACCGTATATCTACACACTGATGAGTCAGCATGTACTGTTAATTTTGTTCAGATTGGACACTACCACTGATTTTGATTATAACATTTGCATTATATATATGTAAATTAATTTAACTAAAAAGCTTATTACAAAAACTCCAAGAATGACAACAAATGCATTTTGAACAGTTATTATGAAGATTTGAAGTGCTGAAAAGAGATAAGTTGACCAGTAACCTTTGTAGCTTTGTTTGTTTATTTGTTTTGTTTTAGTGGTGTATTTATTTGTTTTGTTTTAGTTGTGTATTTATTTGTTTTGTTTTTGTGGTGTATTTATTTGTTTTTAGTTGGGTATTTATTTATTTGTTTTGTTTTAGTGGTGTATTTATTTGTTTTGTTTTAGTTGTGTATTTATTTATTTGTTTTGTTTTAGTTGTGTATTTATTTGTTTTGTTTTAGTTGTGTATTTATTTATTTGTTTTGTTTTAGTTGTGTATAACATTTTCATGTTGAAATCGTTGTTTCCACTATTCACGTATAAATACATGAATGTATCCTGCAGGTACGTTTTAGTTATTAACTGGAAACAAATTTTCCGGAGGAAATACAATAGCTGTTAAAAAAAAGAAGGAAAAAAAAGTAGTCTCAGATCCAAACGTAATCTCACTATAATCAATGAAAGGGCGGAACTATTTTAAACCTGGACTATATGTTAAATGAGTGGCGCGGAAGGCTAACAGTATTGTAATACCTTCATGAATCACTGTTAAACATTGATGAAACCAGGTGTTCGTGGTAAATGAGCATATACTGCCGCACTGGTGGTACTCCTCATTTAAGCACAATGGTTAATTGTAATTATTTTTTTTTTTTTTTTTTTTTCATTAACATGATCAAAATGTATGTAGTGTAGTATATAATGCGTTATGTCGTATAATGGGTTTAATTCATGTTATCAAAGCATTTTTAAAAATTCCAGGAGATCTTTGCAGTGACCCGGGCCCCTCTGAATTTTGCGATATCAAAACCTTTAAAAAAAAAATTATTATTATTATTATTATATTATTGTATTTAACTTTAAAGAATCCGAGAAATTGGCATCATATTATTTTCCCTTTTCCTCTAAATGGATTTTCTGGATCCTCCACTGCTTTGTATAGTATAACTTTAATGAAACAAGTTTTGTGCCAGAATAACATAGCATTGTTTGAAATAATCAACTTGACTTAAATTATGGTCCGCCTGTGAACCAGTCGGTCGTCGGATCGATCCTTCTCAGTGCACCCGTTTGCTGTTTGGGCTATTTTCCGTTCCAACCAGTGGTCCACAACTGGTTTATCAAAGGCCGTGGTATGTGCTGTCCT
>JAULBS010159635.1:0-11672 GCA_032355785.1 Symmetromphalus regularis | reverse complement strand
ACTGAGAAGGATCGATCCGACGACCGACCGGTTCACAGGCAGACACGCTACCGTTTGAGCTAGATCCCGCTCCTATACCATTTTCAATACAGTAATTATTTACCATTTAAAAGTTAACCATTACTTTTCTTTCTTTACAGAAATGTATAGCCATGTGCATGGACAGATACATGGATTCGTGGAATTTAATATCAAGAACATATAGTAGTAGATTACAAAAAGAGAGGAATCGTATACAGTGATCATATTCATATAGTCTGTTAACTAATATTTGTGTCCATTAAAATTTTATAATAGCTACACATAGTACTCTGGAAATGAAATGCTGTCGGGAATGTTTGATGGCTTGACAAAATCCTCAGGAGAACTATAACACATCTCCAAATGAAAAAAGGTAGACAACAGGTGGATTGATAACATAAACGGGACAGGTTATGGGAGTGCTTGTGAAGACTCATTCTGTGAAGAGTTTTCCTGCCGACTAAAGTCTGGTGCAGCTACAGTTTGAACTCTTACAGTTAAAAATATACCAGTTTATTATGGTTATCAGTAGCAGATCAAAATCATGTTCCAGAGACTTGTTTTGCTTGTCTGCAGTTATTTCTTTGTATTTATCCAAAAACTTTGTCACTATCAGATGTTAACAGATTTTGATTGGATGAAAGTGGTGTTCTGATACAGTATGGAACAAATGTGAAAAATAGTGTGTTTTGTTAATAATTGGGAACACATACAAACATGAAAATCCTGTTTAAGAGACACCAAATTGAATTACTAACGTGATATAAAACACACTGAAATTTAAGAGAATGATTGGGAATAAAATTTTGTGTTAACGACAAATGGTAATTTCTGAATAATTTTTTTTAAATTGGTTTAAATTAAAATCAGAATTTCAAGATGGCTCTTGATTACTGCAGATGACATGATTGATTAGGTTTTCCACAGGTCTGTGTTTAAATGTCATGTTACAGATGCGATATAAAAATGTCTCTCTTTTTACAGTATTTTCCATCATTAACAGTAGTACACTGTCGTATCTGTAAAGTTGATGATTTATATAGTTTTGTATACTTAAAAACTAATGTTTAATAAAATCTTAATTCATCTAGATAATTATTAGTGACTTTCTTTGCATCATTAAACAATTATTTCAGAAACATACACTCTCAAACAAGCTATTTTCAAAATATATTAATTTATTATTAGAGTATTATTTAAATAGTATATTCCCAATTTACTACACAGATGAGCAAACATTACTATAAACATCACTTGTATTCTTGAGTTGACATCTATGTATATATGTGTAAATTGTAATTACATTTAATTAAAGAATTTTGTTTTTATTTTTTGGATGCATTTAGTCAGTTAATTGTAAATCATGAACATTTTGTAAGCAACAATTTAATTATATCTTTAATAACTTAGGCAACATTCATACATAGTAATTAATTCATGTGTTATGGAGTATAATTTAAAACAAGATTTTGTTCTTGTCACAACTACTTTACGCATAAATATCATGATGCAATAAATTGTTAATTTTGTTTGTTTTGCTTCATTTAAAGTAGATGTAAATACTATAATGAATGGTCTATAAACTAATTCATCGGAACGTATTTAATGTGCTGGTTCACGTCTTTTCTAGTTAAGAGTTAAAGACAGTCTTGTGAATGTTGTTTTAATAATATATACCTAGATGCCATTGTTTGACGTTTTTGCAACTAGTAACAGTTAACTAAATTTTCATTTTGTTCAAATGTTTATAAGCATTTATTATTTGGATGTCTTAAATAATCCAAATATAGATATCTTAGGCAGTTGCAAGTTTATTAGATTTTGATGGAATATAGGTTATCTAGTTTTCTTTATCAAATTTAGTACATTAAATGAAAAGGATATACAAAAACCCACTGTTTAACGAAATAACTGTAGACCGTGTTGAGATAAAACCAAAAAGATAAAAATGTACCAACAGCATTTAACAATTTAATATTTACACATCCATGTTTTACTACATATTTTTCTTTGTATCATTTTACTAAAACCAGATTTTTTTTGACAATAAAGATGTTTTACATAGAATTAGTTTGATTTATATATTTATTTAGGAAGTACATGAATAAGATTTATGTACACACATAAAAAGGTTTTCTTCCGAAATAATGCAAATGTAATATTTCATTGATTAACCCATATCTAGGTTCTTTTGGCAATTTATAAACATTTTGTTTATAAACTTCATGAAAAAAAAGGTTTGGCCCTTTTGTAATCTTCAAAAATCCAGTATTTGATATAAAGTCAAGTAATCCAAACTGCTTTTCTTACATTATGTGTTTAAACCTGTTAACTAATAATATAACTGTTAATGTTAATAGCCTTTGGATGGTGGTCATCTTGGATTTCATGATGACAACCACAATTTTCAAACATTTTCTGTCAGTTGGATTTGTAGTACCCTAAAATGTGGGTACAGATTTTATACCTGTATTGATATCTTTGCAACTTAAAATAGCTTGTGAATAGTGGCCATCTTGGATTTCAAGATGGTAGCCAGTTTTCAAATATTTTTCTGTCACTGTTATATTTCTAGATGGCCAAAATGTGAGTATAAGCATTAAAACTAACATCTTTAGTACAATGAGTTATTAGAAAAAATAGTTTGTTGATGGTGGCCATCTTTGATTTCAAGAACGCAATCACAATTTTCAAACAGTTTGTCACCATTGGATTCCTAGAACCCTAAAATATAGGTATATGCATTTCAACTACGTGTACCTTGATGTCTGTAGTTGTTATGGAGATATTTAACAAAACGGGTCCATATTGAAATCCAAGATGGCGACTATACAAGATGGACTAAAACCTTTTGTTTTTGGTTACTCTAACCATGTGCAAAGTTTCGTGTTTTTAAGGAAGAGTGCACAATTGATCAGCAAAGCCACCCCACTACAATGATAAAAAAGTTTTTAGTTAAAATGGCCAAAAATGATAGTTATCACAGAAACTGTTCGCTGTAATCTATTTAATTTTATTTTATTATGTTTTTGCTGTTCAAACTTAAATGCTAAAAATCATATGAACATCAGTGACAGTGATGATTCACATACTGGGGAAGGGAGGAATTTTTTTTTTTGAGGCTGTGTTACCTATTGATAATGTAACAAAATAATAATTTAAAAGATTTATCTAAACTAAAGATATGATAGAATATCTATAGAGATAATATAAAAAAAACAAAGTTTCATATAAATAAAAATGTTTATTTCAACATTTTTAATAACAATTTTTATACCCTCACAAAAATGTACGCCTCAATGGTCCAGTGGTAGAACATCAGACTCAAGCTAAAGATAATGGTTCAAAACCCATCGGAGGCTGGTTCACACATTAAACTAAATGTACATGTATTTGTCAAAAATTACCAAATATCTGACATCGAATAGTCATGATTATTACATCAGTATGCTCTAGTAGTCATTAAAGAAAAAACAAACATTCATAAAAATTTTAATTGCTAACAGTATTTTTATTATATTAAATTATGAGATAATTATGCATTGTATGTAAAAATACAGAACAGTACAGTAGGGAACAAAAATTAAATTCAGTATGAATATCATAACATATACTTTAAAGGCAAAGTCCCACGTAATTTAAGGGGCTTTGTGGTATAAATATTGATTATGAATGCATTTGTTATACGATCTGGTTTTCATAACGTGCATGACATTTTAACTGAACCATGGTATAGAGAATTCCATGTAGAGTCGAGAGATTTTTTTCACATTAAAAAAATCCAAATTTCAAGATCGGAACTCCTCGTGGGGCAAAATACATTGGTACGAAATGTTTTTGCAGCAACCAAAATATTCAGAAGTTTTAAAATAAAGGCTAATGTGGGAATACCCATCACGTGGCTCTAAATATATACATCACACCTTCAACGGAAAAAACCCCAATAGTTTTTTATTTATTTGACTGTGAGCATAATTCATTATTATTTTTAAAAAATTAATAATAAGCAAGATGCGATAGTTATGTAAGTAGTTGAATGAAGTATTTCTATGGACACATCAAATGTTTATATTTTAAATTAATTATTTGTTTGGAAATTAATTAGGTCATGGGTCCGTGGAGTATGCATTTAAATAACCATTCCAGTGTCATTCTCCAAGTGTGTATTTAAATGTTTGCTTAAAATTGACCAATTTGAAACAAATGGTTATTCATGGCAACTGAATGCTAATTTCTTTACATTTGTAGAAATTTTGAAAAATAAATCCAGCGTCTATAGCAATATGCAACTAGTTTACAGACATCAAAATTGACACACAGGTACATGTAGTGCAATTAGACATAACTATAATTATACCTGTTGTTTTTTAATATTTTATTACATACCTGTTTAATCCTAATAAAGACATTTTTAAACCCAGGCACAGATGCAGGATTTCTGAAAGGGGGATGGGTCCTAATGTTATGGGTGAATAGGACTGGAAAAATGGTTAATTTTTTACGTCCTTCCACTTGGAAAAAATACATTAAAAAATAAAAAATTCTAGAAAAGGTGAGTCTTTTCTTTTATTACACATGTAATACAGATTTACGCATGCATACAAAATTTACTACATAGCTGAAAAATGTCTCTATTACTATAGTAGGATTAAACAGTCGGGTAATTAACAAATAATAATGTAGGAGAAAGGATTATTGTTTATTTCTTTTCTGAGTAATTTTTTTTTTGGGGGTGGGGGGTCTTAATTATTGTAAATATTTCCACAAACAATTCCCTACTGTAATGGTTTGTATTCACCCGTTCAGCAAGTTGTGACCACATTTTCCAGAACAAACATATTAACTGTTCAAGATTAACAGTTAATGTAATGTTGAAATTATACCCTTAATCTCGAAAAAGTGTAAGTTTATGTTTACGACAGACAGCTATATCTATCGTAAATTTAATTTACGTGTGAGCACTACCTAATTCTTGAATCTAGATGTAAACGTAGATGTAACTTAGTTGGACGTAAATATACGATTTTATTTGTGAAATCAAGAAACCCTGATTTCCAGCGTGAAAAACATGTGCGTAGAACATGCTTTTGTCTGTCATTTGCAACCAAATGCAAATCTCCCTCCCTCCACCACAAAAAAAAGACAATTTATACAGCTTTAATATAGTCTGTATGATTTGTAAATGAAATCAATTATTAAAGAACCACCAGACCTATTTTAAAATATATAAGAGCGGGCAACAAAATTAAAACATAATAAGACGAAAGCAAGGCATCCACACAGTCGACACAAAAATCCTGTTATAATTTGAACTGGTAACAGCTGTGTTTACTCAGACTTAAAAACAAATCTACCCCTTGAAGACTACGCCCTGATAAATTCCCAAAATACTTTTAAATTTTCATAAACAGTAATCTCATGAAAACTGCATAAATAAAATCTGTCTTATGACAAGTACATAAATGGTGAAATACCCTTTAAACTGGTGTGCATAATTTGCATGTTAATTATCTAGCTTCCAAATGGGTTTAAATACAGAAGGATATGTGTATAACACATATCACCTAAGAACGTTCTTATTAGTCACAAAGTATGCAACCCCTATAATTAAGAAAATGTCCGCATCAAAATAAATGCTGTGGAAAAATAGTGCACATGGCAATTTTAGCATTCACACGTTTCCAACTGAAAAAAATAGATCTTGAAATTTATTTAGTATATGGCATTTTAAAGGGTTGAGTACATGAGGACTAATTTATAACAATTTGCGTAAGACTGAAAAAAGATCCACGTGGTAAGGGGTGGTTAAAAATAGTTTCATTTTGTGTCATGTAATTATTTCGCTATCCTGAACAGTTGTTTGGTAGTTACGTTTCGTTTGGTAGTTATGTTTCTAGAACAGGTTTCTGCATAATGGGCAGGTTGAGTTGTGGCTGGTGCTGAACCATTTGTACTGAAAAATAAATAAAATTCATCATAACACAGCTGTCAAAAATCAATAATGTTTGCAATATAAACATCACTTTCATGAAATATTCTCAACTAAATAATTTTACACATAATGTAAAATGGTAACTTCAACCAAAATGAATTGTACCATGGGTCAACATATTTAAGTTCGTAGTGGCGCATCTACTAATTCTGTGCTCCAAAACAAAATATAATGGAATACAAAAATAGGGTTACAGGGTGGGAAAATAAATATCTACCAGATCAAAGACATAACTTCAAATATATTTAGGTAATTGGTTCTAGTTATTATATTTATGTACTGTGATTCCCGATTTTCATATGTCAAATTATTTTTAAAAGTATAAAATTTAATGTTACTAGAACTAATAACTATGAAAACTATATTTTAGTAATACAAATCTTCCTAAAATTAAATATAAATATGAACACCAAAAGTGACTTACCAAACAAGTGGAATGAAATTTCTTCTTGCATGTTCTACACATCAGTTTTGGCAGCTGGAAGTTGGTGCCATGTATGACAGAGTAGCAGATCATACAGTCATCGACTCCCTCAAATCTCTTGTCTATGTTTTTCTTCCACAGTTTCACACCCTCCAGTATTGTCCCATTCTACAAGAAAATTATTAATTCTCTTAAAACTGATGAAATAAACTCTGTAGGTCAGTGGCATGAAATACTTTCAGTAAAATAAAGAAACCACAAAAACATGTATGTACTGTTGTATTTGTTATACATCTTATAAAAGCAATTTTGATTGTAACACATTTGAACATCCACAATTTTGAAATATTTTTAACACTGATAAACTAATTCACTTTTCATGAGAAAAATTCAAAAGATTCTCTATCAGCACCACAGCACATTGTTTATTCAGCAGTTATTAGGTGTCTGACATATGGTGTTTACAACTAATGGTCTTTAGAGGAAACCTACTCTTGAAATCTACTCTTTCCATTTAGCAACAAATAATCTTTTGTATGTGCTTTTCCACAAACAAGACGTGGCCTTTGATAAACCAGTCATGGATCACATCAGAGCTTGTACAATTTTCAAAAATCCACTAGCCATGGGATGAAGGATCTTCCGAATCCACTAGCACAACAAATATTCACTATGGCTTCTTAATTATTTTGTAACCCGACCAACAAAAACACTAATCATGGGTATATTTCAGAAACCCTGGCAACTCCTATTTCTCTTGTTCCTACATACCTGATGTTGTAAGAATATATTGAGATGCAGCAGCCACTTGTCCCACTGCGCTTGTGACACTCCAACCCACTTGTAACACTCCAACCCGCTTGTTACTACATACCTGATGTTGTAAAAATATATTGAGATGCAGCAGCCACTTGTCCCACTGCGCTTGTGACACTCCAACCCGCTTGTTACTGACAACAGATATATTTCCAAGTGGGTAGTTTTCTGGTAGAGAGATCACAACTTCTATGGTCACTTCGGCCATAACGTATCTTGCAACAACTTCTCTCGTCGATGGCCGACCTTTGATCTGCAATAGAGGTTTTAAATAGACACCACAAGTCCACACTGATTTATTAATCACTAGCTATTAGATATCAAACTTAGTAACTGACATCAGAGGAAACATGCGACATTTTTCCATTAGCAGCAAGTGATCTTTTATGTGCACTTTCCCACAAATAGGACAGTACTTACCATGGCCTTTGATATACCAGTTGATATGCTGAGTGGGAAATGAGAAAAACAGCTGAATTTTTTTTTTTAATGTAAGATAGGTATATTTCATGGGAAACCAACAAGAATACAAATTTCCTTCTATTAGGAGGTTTTGAGGATCATAGGCCCAAAATGTGAATTTTTAATGAGGGAGCGAAACGATTTATCCGGTGGAGGGTAAGGTAGGAGCTTTTTCTGAAATACAGAGGGATGGTGCATTCTGGTGAACTTTGAGGGTCCTTTTCCTCTAACAAATTCCACTTAAATTTGTTTTTGGCTGTCTTTATCAATTTATTTTATATCATCGATATCCCTTTCGCCAAATTCCATTGAAACAAATTGTCTCTATGGTGAATTTTACGAGCTATGGTCACGTTGGATTTCCATGTGACTGCTCTCAACCTATAAGAACCCAGATATCCTCTGTACTTTGCAATTTTTCATAGAACGTCCGATATGGCCGAAGTGATCAGCAAGAAACTGAAGTAAAGAGTGATCGTTCACTGAATACCAACCGATCACTTGTTTTTCTCGGAAGTTGTTTCAAACTTGTTTTTCACGGGAGTTGTTTCAAACTTGTTTTTCACGGGAGCTGTTTCAAACTATTTTTTATTTTCCGGGAAACATTTCTGCCTGAGATCGGGCTCTTTTTAATTGCTTGGAAGAGAAACGGCCAAAAAAAATGGACCTCACCGCCATCAAAAATATCTCATCGGATTTAGGCGATTCACAAGATTGATCCTGGGGAGATAAAATGCGCAGAATTCACGGACAATTCTCAGCCCTAAGGTTGGGATGGAAAAAACACTCCTGAAGAATGAGTCAACCAGGATTGGGGGTGGAGGGATGATTCAACACAAAATCTGAAGAAAGCAATGTTAGTTTAATGACATCATTGCAGAATGTTTGATCAGTGGTTATTAGGTTTCAACATTAGATATTTTGCTGCTTCAGAGACAAAAGGGTGTAAGTTGGGGTACCAGTTAATGGAGAAAAGGGCAAAAAACTGTTTCTCACCTAGACACAAGTTTTATGTGGAATATCTTTTGTTTTAAAGATAAATGTGGGATAGCTTCAGAAACCCACACACACCCTTTCTGCACCTACTTAGGGTATTCAGTGATACAAGTAAGTGCCAAACCCAGAGTTACACGCTTTTGGTTTTGAAGCAGAGGTTTCAAACATTAGGTATTTGCAGTACATGGTCTACAAAAGAAACCCACTACTGCCACATATCCTACTCCGACTTTAAGTGCAGCAATACATGTTTTCTATGCACTTTCCTAAATATACCATGCAGTTGTGGATCATTGGCTGTAATGGGAAATAGCTCAAAGGGTCCACTGATGGGACAAGTAAAACTCACTGTGATTCCATCGAGGTTGCTGTCTGTGACCTGTACAGAGGAAATCTCTGAAGAACTCAGCAGAGGACTAACATGGTTTTTAGTGAACCTGCAAAAACAATCAGTTTTGCTTAGAAAATATTTTCTTTCAGAAGTTATAAAAAACATTGCCATATGATGTATTGGGATTAAGTGCCATGAAAGAGAATTACAAAATAAAGATAAAAACTATCAAAATACACATTTCTTTTCTTAATGATTGAATAGTGGTTTAATCACTCCCTTCCGGCCCAAAAATTATCAGCTATTGGTAGCCAATTTCTTTCTTATTGATTGAAGAGTGGTTTAACGACCCACCCCCAGCACAAAAATAAACATTAGCTATTGGGGGTCTATTTCTTTTCCCAGTGTTCCACATCACGTAGAAATGGTGATATAGTACTTCCTGATGCTCGAAATCATATAATAAGAAGGAAGGTAAAGGGTATGAATACGTAATGGCAATCTGCCATAAGAGGTTTAAACAAGACCGCTTTTTTACTGAGTTATAACTTGCTTAGTTTCAGCCACATATTGAACGTAATCGGGTCTGGTATCCTTGATCACATTAGTTATTATAACAATTATAACTCCATCAGTAAAAATTACATAGTGATCAAAACATCTTTTAGTATTTTACTTTTATAAGTGTCAAGTTCAAGTTAATTTAAGCTCTGTTCAGTGGCTTATACTCTTTGAGTTTCCTCTCAAGAGATATGAATACTCCCTGACTTTTGTACAAGGAGATTTGAATACCCTCACTTCTCCTGGGAATGTGGAACGCTGTTTTCTTAATGGATAACTTGTTTTTTTGCAATTCTTGACTAGATTAGAGACCCTTAGACTTTAACATTATCTCCCAAGAACAGAAACAGTTGAGTTCAAGGGACCCCTATTTTAGAAAAGTCAGGAAACATTCTTAGTATCTGGTTATTATATAAGAGGGCCTAAGCAGGTCTGACTGCAACCTTTACCAATGGAATGATAGGATACTAGTAGGACATACACTTACTTGTCAATGTATCCTGATGTTTTTCTGTCCTGATCTATCCACCACTGTCTAACAAGAGCAGGTATAGTTTCTAGGCTCTGACGATAGACCATGCACACCAAACGTTGAATGTCACTACTCGATGGCTGGTCTAAAATATTAGATACAAAAATAAGTTAAAAAAAAAAAATAGAAAGGAAATAATGCACACCAAACGTTGAATGTCACTACTCGATGGCTGGTCTAAAATATTAGATAAAAAAATAAGTTATGAAAAAAAAAAAAAAATAGAAAGGAAATAATGCACACCAAATGTTGAATGTCACTACTCGATGGCTGCTCTAAAATATTAGATACAAAAATACGTTTAAAAAAAAAAAAAAATAGAAAGGAAATAATGCACACCAAACGTTGAATGTCACTACTCGATGGCTGGTCTATAATATTAAGATACAAAAATATGTGGGGAAAAAACCAGACAGAAAATTACTTATCATAGCCTTTGATATCACCTATGACCAATGGATAATCTGAAAATAGCCCCATAGCTTCACTAGTGAAGATGAAACTTACTACCTATCAAAATTCCAAGAATTAAATTTCAAAGCTTTTCCATGACATTTCAAAACATTTAATGGCCTTTTTGCACACAAATCTGTAAAAATGTACGAATGTTTCACACTGCCATTTGGTAAAATTGATATCTGGTCAAACTGAATGTTCTATCTGCTTAAAAAGACAGGGTTTATACTCATTAGAAAGGAAAAAACAACAAATTTCAATGGTAAAAAACATGGTTTTCGTGTACATAAAGCAACACAATCTTGAACTGATCGCTCACACTCTAATAAGCATGATCGAAAAAATCTTAGCAGAAGCAGAAATTTCTAAACTTTTCCATGACTTTTCAGTTTTAACCAAAATTTCTAAACTTTTCCAGGTTTTTTCTGACTGTGAGAACCTTGCCCATACCCACTATCATTGATCTACTTCACAGATATTCTGAAAAGGTGTATAAAAACTTACCTGAATTTTCACCTGAATCAAAATACACAGTTATAATCTTGACTAGTATTAGCATAAAGTATGATGTATAAAAACATACCTGGCCCCGTGCTTATAAAACTTTTATAGTCTGGACTCTTAATAAAGTCTGGACTCCTGTCTTAAACTTTAAGTGTGAACTCTATTGAGTCTGAGACTGTATCCCTGCTTATAAAACTACTTCGAGTCTAGACTTTACAGAGTCTCATCTATATTTGACACAAGCGGCCCAATACTTACCTCCAGTTAATTTGTTTGTCTACGAAAACTACAAAATTATTTTTGGCACATTTAAAGGGATGTGAAAAGGGTCGGGATGTGAAGAAAGAGACCAATAAGCTTCACTACTAAATATGAAGTTATTGTAATTCTGTCAAAGTGCAAATGACGTCATTAAAACTAGAAAAAGTATAACATTACGTCATCCATAACATTATAATAGGATAGGGCTAGAAGTTAAAGTAAAGTTTGTTTTATTTAATGACGCCTCTAGAGCACATTGATTTTTTTAATCTTATCAGCGGCTATTGGACGTCAATCATATGGTCATTCTGACATA
>JAULBS010159624.1:0-11673 GCA_032355785.1 Symmetromphalus regularis | reverse complement strand
TAAGGAAAAAGCTCCCCATCACTTCTGTAGGGGTGTGATTATGGAGAGTGAAAAAGCTCCCCTGAACCTTACTTGGGAAGTGATTTATAGCTCTCCTCTACTTTTCAAATGTGAAACCCTGTGTCTCTTATGACTGTCAGACATGTCCTGTGTACATTTGTATAGCAGAGTAGTCATTTGATAAAATAACTGACTGGACGTGAGACCCACGACTGATTTGTGGAGCAGTAATTGTTTGTTTTGTAGTAGTTCGTGTACCTTCTGAGGGTAGGTCATTCACTGCTACATGACAGTGTACAATGACCATGTATGTCTACTGTATGTTTATTGAGATGTTTACAGTGTGTGTGTGTGTATTGAGATGTTTACAGTGTGTGTGTGTATTGAGATGTTTACAGTGTGTGTGTGTCTTGAGATGTTTACAGTGTGTATATTGAGATGTTTACAGTGTGTGTGTGTGTATATTGAGATGTTTACAGTGTGTGTGTATTGATATGTTTACAGTGTATGTGTGTATTGAGATGTTTACAGTGTGTGTGTGTGTATTGAGATGTTTACATTGTATGTAGGTATTGAGATCTTTACAGTGTGTATATTGAGATCTTTATAGTGTGTGTATTGAGATGTTTACAGTGTGTGTATATTGAGATGTTTACATTGTGTGTAGGTATTGAGCTGTTTACAGTGTGCATGTGTGTATATTGAGATGTTTACAGTGTGTGTGTATTGTGATGTTTACAATGTGTGTGTATTGAGATCTTTACAGTGTGTGTATTGGGATCTTTACAGTGTGTGTGTATTGAGATGTTTACAGTGTGAGTGTGTATTGAGATGTTTACAGTGTGTGTGTGTATTTAGATGTTTACAGTGTGTGTGTGTGTGTGTGTGTATTGAGATCTGTACAGTGTATGTGTGTGTATTTAGATGTTTACAGTGTGTGCGTGTATTGATATCTTTACAGTGTGTGTATTGATATGTTTACAGTGTGTGTGTATTGATATCTTTACAGTGTGTGTGTGTATATTGAGATATTTACAGTGTGTGTGTGTGTACTGAGATGTTTACAGTGTGTGTGTGTATTGAGATGTTTACAGCGTTTGTGTGTATTGAGATCTTTATAGTGTTTGTGTGTATTGAGATCTTTACAGTGTGTGTGTGTGTGTATTGAGATGTTTACAGTGTGTGTGTATTGAGATGTTTACAGTGTGTGTGTATTGTGATCTTTACAGTGTGTGTATTGAGATGTTTACAGTGTGTGTGTGCATTGAGATCTTTACAATGTGTGTGTGTGTATTGAGATGTTTACAGTGTGTGTGTGCATTGAGATCTTTACAGTGTGTGTGTGTGTACTGAGATGTTTACAGTGTGTGAGTGTTTATTCAGAAGTTTGCATTGTGCAGCAGGGCAGAGTAGATCACTGAACATATATTTTATTTTCCCAGTGAGAAATTATTATTATCAACATCATCATTATGATTATCATTATTATTAATATTATTATCATCATCATTATTTGCTTTGTTATTATTATTTTTGTCATATCATTATTATTATCATCATCATTATTATATTATTATTATTATTAAAGGTTTGCAGTGTGCAACAGGATGGTAGTGTGAATCCTAGTGTGGAATATTACTTTGTATTAAAATTCTATCTGTATCAGGCACGGCAGAAGCAAGTGAAAATTAGGGGGAGAGAGGGGGGGAACAAACAGATCTAGGCATGTGCATTGTGTGTCAGGGGAATATGAGGTTATGTGCCTCCCAACTATAGCAATATTCTCTCTATCATTCTTTCCCTCTCTGTGTCTGTCTCTCTCTGTGTGTCTGTCTCTCTCTCTGTGTCTGTCTCTCTCAAACTCTAACTCTCTCTATCACTCTCTCCCTCTATCTATCACTCCCTCTCTCTCTGTTTCTCTATCTGTCTGTCTAACTCTCTCTCTCTCTCTCTCTTGCTCTCTCTCTCTCTCTCTCTCTCTCGGTTAACGTCTAGTAATGTTTTTGATTCCACCATGCCTGTATATATTTTGTTTATAAGAAAGATTCCTTTCCTTTATATCTATTGGTGGTGACTGTTTTAACACTAACAACATGTAAGATATGCAAGTAGGCTAAATATATTGATTTATGTCCAGGTACAATGTATTTGTAACACGAGACGGAATGGTGGCGGAGAAAATAATTAGGACAGATTGTTTATTCTTGTTTACTTCATGGATAGGGACTGGGATATAGCTCACTGTGTGTCCATCTGAAGTGTGATAGGTCATTGGATCAAACCCCTTTAGCATAACTGTTTGAGCTATTTATCATTGCAAGCATATTGTCCTGGGCACAGTAAGCAGGTACTGTCCATCCAGGACAGAGGATAGTATTAGTAGGAGAAATGAAACGCACTGCAACCACACCAATGTGGCTACTCTATGGTGTTTTGTGACATATTGTTTTCTTAGGAAGCTCTGTGCAATGACATATATTATGTTGACTATTTTATCAAATTACTTGTATTATTTGTTCTTATTTTCATGCTTCTATTTTAATTACGGTTCAAGCACGCTGTCCTGGGCAGATTGTGACTGTTTGTTACAGTGGACTGATTATAACCCTTTAATTACAGTTAACTTATTGTTTGTTGGTTGGTTGTATTTATTTTCGTGTTTATATACAATTAAGGTTCAAGCACACTGTCCTGGGCACACAGATCAGCTTCCTGTGCTGTTTGTCCAGGACAGAGGTTAGTGTTAGTAGGATATATGAAACGTGCTGCAACCACACCAATGTGGCTACTCTTACCAATAAATTGGTTGGTAGTATTTATTTTTGTGCTTATATCCATTTACGGTTCAAGCTCGCTGTCCTGGGCACACAACTCAGCTTGCTGTGCTGATAGGCCAGGACAGAAGTTAGTGTTAGTAGAAGAGATGAAACCCGCTGCAACCACACTAATGTTATTAATATTATTAATAAGCAGCAAGGTATTTTTTATATGCACTATTCCACAGACAGGACAGATATACTATGACATTTGATAAAAAGTTACGGATCATTGTTAGTGCAAGTGGCGTACATCTACCTATTGAACTTTATGGAATACTCACTCTGGGTTGGAGCGAGTGCTAAGATTAAAATTCCATACCTCGACTGAGATTTGAACATTACCCATTACCCACAGTGTACCAATTACACCACTGTCTAATCTTAAAACCCTCAGATACCCGGTACAGGTAAAATGGTACCTTTGCATAGCTGTCAATCCTTATGAGTTTTTCGTAATATTTACAATTTCGAATCACCCGTATGAAAATATTTCTACTAAAAAAAATTCTCAATTCCTATCCACTTCCCAAACATGGTTTCTGATTCAGACGTAATGTTACGCACAGGTGGAAAGTGCAATTTTCTTGCAACCAAAATGGTGTCGACAAGAACATGTCACACATCTCTGGCTGTACCTCATGAAATAATACTATTATAGGATCATTTCCAATCTATTTTTGCCTTTAAATACAATGTGTATTACAACTACCAGTGCTTTGATTCTACAGGCCGATTTCTCGTTGACAGTTCAACCTCGATTCTTAGTTTAAACTGTCCACACGTGTTAAAAGAATGGGTTGAACTGTAGATCATGGCTGAACCGTCAACGAGAAACCACGTCCACACGTGTTAAAAGAATGTGTTGAACTGTAGATCATGGCTGAACCGTCAACAAGAAACTGGGATTAAGTGGGCTAAAATGGACATAACTGTTTTTTGCAGTCAGCACCAGTTGAAGGCAAATTACATGTGTTAAGTGTGGCTATTTTTCTATTAACTATTTGACAATGGTGTTGCGATGATAAATTAGTCACAGCTGGCCGTGGAATCTTCCCATATTAATTTGCTGTCACTGTTCCCTTTTGTTTTAACCTAGATTCCTGTACTGTTTGTCTTGTCACGTAGTGGACGTATAGTGTAAGTTGAAGGCTCACAGTGAAAGTATTGTTTCTTTAACAACATCCCAACGCATTGTTTTATTCACTAGCTATTTGGTTTTCTATAATGACCTATTGTTTTCTCAGGAATCCCTGTACTGCAGACCTGGAAATAATTATTTTTGTTCAGCTGGTCAAAATGTCCGACATCATTCAATTTGTGCCAGACATTAAAGAAAATGTTCCTGTCAAGCAATTTAATATGAACAGTTTAAACAAAATACACAGTTTAGTTTTTGTGATATTTGCTTTTTATTATTTAATTTTTCACAATTTATTCATCAAGCACAAGCTGCATGAAGCCGACGATACAGAAATGTTATTTTTACCCAAAGTTAAAATATGAGTGTCGGACAAAATGACCGACACAATTAACTTTGTGACTATCAAATCTTCCAAAATGACAAATTTGTACTGGTCAATGTTCTTGACCAGCCACTTATTTCCAGGATTGGTTTAAGTTGAAGTTACCAATGAACAACATTCCAACACATTGTTTTATTCATTGGCTGAATATAACCATAGTGTGACCCCCAGTAGCCGATGTTTACTTTTGTGTTGGGTGTGGGTGGGGGGGTCATTAAATAAATAAAGTAAAGTCATTTGCTAAATAGGTTTTCTATAATGACCTATTGTTTTAACAGGAAACACTACTGTGACATATAATATTATGTATGCTACTTTTTAAAATACATGTATTATTTATATTTATTTTCATGTGTATGTTTAATTAAGGTTAAAGCATGTTGTCCTGGGCACACAGCACTAATTCCTGTGCCGTCTGTTCAGAACAGAGGTTAATATAGTAAGGAGAGATGAAACCTGTAGAGGACGTAGTGTAAATTATAAAGTTCACATTGAAAGGATTCTTTGTTTAACGACATCCCTACACATTGTTTATTAAGTATCAGACTTATGGTGTTTTGTGACATATTGTGAGCGGGATGTAGCTCAAATGGTAGACTGTCTGCCTGTGAACCGGTCGGTCATCGGATCAATCCTTCTCAGTGGACACATCTGCAGTTTGGGTTATTTTCTGTTCCAACCTGTGGTCCACAACTGGTTCATCAAAGGCCGTGGTATGTGCTGTCATGTCTGGGGGACAGTGCATATAAAAGACACCTTGCTGCTTATCGAAAAAGAGTGGCCTATGTGGCAGCAGCAGGTTTCCTCTAAATACATATGTCAGAATGATCATCTGATTGACACCCAATAGCCGATGATAAGATAAAAATCAATGAGCTCTAGAGGCGTTGTTTAATAAAACAAACTTTACTTTGTTTGTTTAACAACATCCAATACAATATTTATTAACTGGGTATTAGGTATCAGACCTATGGTGTTTTGTGACTTATTCTTTTCACAGGAAACCCAGTACTGTGATATATAATATTATGTATGCTTCGTTTTCAAATTACATGTGTTATTTGTTCTTATTTTCATGCTTATATTTAATTACGGTTCAAGCACGCTGTCCTGGGCAGATTGTGACTGTTTGTTACAGTGGACTGATTATGACCCTTTAATTACAGTTAAGTTATTGTTGGTTGTTTGGTTGTATTTATTTTCATGTTTATGTACAATTAAGGTTTAAGCACGCTGTCGTGGGCACACAGATCAGCTTCCTGTGCTGTTTGTCCAGGATAGAGGTTAGTAGGAGAGATGAAACCCGCTGCTGCCACACTAATGCGGCTATGCTTTTCGATAAACAGCAAGGGATCTTTTATATACACTATCCCACAGACAGGATATCACAGACCACGGCCGTTGATAAACTTGTTGTGGACCACTGGTTGGTGTATGTGGTAAACACCTACCCACCGAGTCTTACAGAGCACTCACTCTGGGTTGGAGCTGATACTGAGATTAAAAATCCCTTGCATCGACTGAGATTTGATCTCAGTACCTACCAGCCTCGAATCCGATAGCTTAACCACTGTACCACGGAGGCCGGTCAATTGGCATGGGCCTTCGATTGTGAGGGAGCCTACTCCCTTTAATTACAGTTAAGTGATTGTGACTCTTTAATTACATTTAACTAATTATGACTGACTATAGTTAACTGACTGTGACTGTTTAGTTAAGAGTTAACTGATGGTGACTCTTTCATTAGATTTACATGTAACTGGTTGTGACGATTTAATTAGGATATAATTAACCCTGTCACTGTGGACAGAAAATTGTAAGTTCTCCATGGAGGGATGCAACAGGTGTTAATGGCCGGTAACAACTTCACACATACTTAACCCCGCATCTCCTGTAATCCTATCATTCTTACTACCGTGTTCTACGTCAGTTAATTACAGACGTGGAACCAGATGTACATTGTAGCTCAAAAGGTAGCTTGTCAGCTTGTGAACCAGTCAGTCATCGGATCGATCCTTATCAGTGGACCTATTTGCAGTTTAGGTTTTTTTTCCATTCCAACTAGTGGTCCACAACTGGTTCATCAAAGGCAGTGGTATGTGCTGTACTGTCTGTGGTGCTTTTAAAAGACCCTTGCTGATTATCAGAAAGAGTAGCCTATGGAGCGGTGGTGGGTTTCCTATTGATAAATGTTTCAGAATAACCAATGATTGACATCCAATAGCCGGTGATAAGATTAATATCAATGTGGTCTAGAGGCGTTGTTAGATAAAACAAACTTTACTTATTTAATTACAATATAATTAACCCTGTCAGTGTGGACAGAAAGAGTGCTGAGTTCTCCACCAAGGCATACAACAGGTGTTAATGGACAGTAACTTCACACATACTTAACCCCCATCTCCTGCAAACCCATTATTCTTACTACCGTGTGCTACATCAATTAATTACAGACGTGGTCCAGACTGCTTTATGGCAACAACAGATTGCTTTATGGTAACGACCAGACTACTTTATGGTAGCTGTAATTAGTAGCTAAGTGTTGACTTTACTGATTGGTGTAATACATTGAGCTGTTAGTCTAATTAATTCAAGCTGTGATTAAGGACAGGAATATTTTATAAATGTTTTAAGTTTTTGCAGTTCAGTCATTGGATTGGATGTTTGTATAATTTTCAAATTAAAAATTTGCCATTCCTCAGGATGCTTTTATATTCAGGAAAGGAAAGAATTGGTTCTTTAATGACACCCCCATCAGACTGATTATTAAATTTTTGTTTGTTTGTTTAACAACACAAACCCTGATTACTCATGATTTTGGTGTAAAATATACAATATTAGGGTACTTTTTATAATTGTGTGCTGGCCTGGTCAAAATTACCAAAAAATTTTTGGGATGCAATGGTTTTCTGTCTTAGCACCACTGAGGTGAGGGTATTCCTGGTTGACAGTATTTCCGACAGAAAGACAAAAATAGCCAAGTAGTGGAAATTGGCTCTCTTTTTTTGTTTATTTTACTATTTTTCATCTTATTAGGTAAACAGGTCTGGTACCACCAACAAACAAAACAAATACTTTATTTACTCCATGGGTCATTTATACATCAAGTGATGAAGAATAAACAGTTGATATGATGTCTACTCAAGATTTTGCAACATGATGACAGGACAAACAAAAAACGAATTGATAATCAATAATAATATAGTGATTACTAGAAAAATATAGTCTTTACAACAGCATATGGTTATGATTATTATTTTTTATCTAAATAAAATGTTTTTAAAATATTAATTATAAAATTTGAAAAATTTCTTATGACTGACACTTTTTTACTATTAACCAGCAGTTAATTATTACATACTTTTCTAAAAAAAGAAAAAATGAGAAAAGAAATTGGAATTTGAACAACAAGTAATATTTATTTTATATAACAAACACTTTATTTACTACATGGGTCATTTATACATGACTTGATGAAGAATAAACAAGACAAACCACATTGAGTTTGCTGTTTTCTCAAGTCTACATTATATAATTGAACAGAGAGAGCTTGTAAAACAATTACAGAAGAAACGATTGCCTCAAGTCACTTAGTGTGTAGATGGTTAGAAGCATTTTATTCATTAGCTGAATGATTGACAAAATAAGAGCTAAATAATAATCATTGGTTATAGCCTGACATCAGCCTGTAGTGCAGTGCTTATGCTTTCATACTCCCAGCTCATAGTTACTGGGATCAAATCTCAGTCGAACCATGGGATTTTTAATCCAGCAAAGCTCTGTGGGTAGGTTTACACCACTTACACCGACCAGTGGTCCACAACTAGTTTATTATAGTGTCATTCCGGGCCCTGTAGTCCAGTGGTTAAGCTATCAGACTCGTGGCTTATAGGTACTGGGATCAAATCTCAGTCGAGGCATGGAATTTTTTATTCCGACTCCAATTCAGAGTGAGAGCTCCGCAAGGCTCACTGGGCAAATTTATACCACTTGTACCGACCAGTGGGCCACAACTGATTTATTAAAGGCTGTGGTTTGTGCTGCCCTCTCTGTGGAAAGCACATATAAAAGATCCCTTGCTGCTAATCAGAAAGAGTGTTGTAGCCTATTTGGCAGTACCTGGTTTCGTCTAAAGACCATGAGTCACGATACACCATATGTCTGACGCTTACTATCAGCTGAATAAACTTTGTCCTGGGTTTTTTAAAACAAACATTCTTTCCTTTTAAAACAAGTTAACAGGGACCAAGGCAAATTAAACAATGTCAACTTCATTTGGTTTGTTTTGTTTAACAACACCATAAGATCACTTTGATTTATTAATCATCGGTTATTGGATGTCAAACATTTGGTAATTTTGACACATAGTCAGTGTGAGCCATCCTCCAACAGGTTTTGAACCACTGTCATCAGCTTGAGAGTCTGATGTCCTGCCACTGGACTGATTTGGATACATAACCTAAACACCGATCATCCATGTGATTTCAATGAGTACAGCCCTGAACAAATTGACAGCACTCAAAAATGGCAATTAGAGAGCTCTGTTCCAGTTAAATTTATACTGGTGGGGCAGAATGCCTTTAATTTTTTAGGGTACCACCTACAAACTTTTTTACAAAATTTCACCCCCACCTTCTTTCATAAAATATGCTCTTGACCCCCTACACAGGTTAATATACACATGGATTTGACACCAAAATGACCACACCCCCATATAATTTATAATTTCTTTCTCTAACTCACCACCCACATAAATTGACTGTGTTTTTACCTAGGACCAACATAAAAAAAATACTTACATGTACATTCTGCACCCCCACCTCACCCAATGTAATTTCAACTGGAAATGCCCTTTGTATTAATTTTTATTCCCTGACCGACACCCCCTTTCTTCAGACAGAACTTATAATAGATCATGATTAATAGTCATCTGACTGTTATGAAAATTAATTGAATCGGACTGCATGCCACAACCCAGAAAACCACAGTACTAAAAACTGCATCAACATTAATTTGTTCATTGTGTGACCTGCGTCACCTCTTTGTCTTCCATTTTATCATCGAATATAGAGTGAATCCTGGAACGTGAATTCTGGAACGTGAATCCTCAAATGGTCGGTCATCGGATTGATCCTTCTTAGTGATCCCATTTGCAGTTTGGGCTATTTTCTGTTCCAACCAGTGGTCCACAACTGGTTCATCAAAGGCCATGTGCTGTCCCTCTATGGGAAAGTGCATATAAAATATTCCTTGCTGCTTATCTAAAAGAGTAGCAAATATGGCGGCAGCGGGTTTCCTCTAAAGACATATGTTAGAATGACCATATATATGACGTCCAATAACCAATGATAAGATGAAAATTAATGTGCTGTAGATGCGTGGTTAAATAAAACAAACTTTCCTTTACTTTTTAGAGTGAATCCTGATTCTTACAGTGTACATGTACATTTATTATCTGACCATTACGAAAATGAATTCAGTGAGACTGTATGCCGAAGCAAGGCTAAAAATAACAGCACAAAAACATTGTCAGAACTGATTTTTTACACAGAACTTACAATAGATCCTAATTCTTAGTCATCTGACCATCATAAAAATTAATTCAACTGGACTGCAGAAAAACCCACAATATTGAAAAACTGCAATAATTAACTGCATTAATTAACCCCATGCACCCGCTTTTTTCAGACAGAACTTATAACGAACATGATTAATAGTCATCTGACCATTATAAAAATTAATTCAACTGGACTGCAGAAAAACCCACAATATTGAAAAACTGCAATAATTAACTGCATTAATTTTATTCCCAACCCCCATCCACCCCCTTTTTTCAGACAGAACTTATAACGTAACATGATTAATAGTCATGTGACCATTATTGCGTTAAGAAAATTAATTGAATCAGGCTGCACGTATCAACCCTGAAAACAACAGCATGTAAAAACTGCATCAATATTAATTTGTTTATTGTCTGACCCATACCACCTCTTGGAGCGGGATGTAGCTCAAATGGTAGTGTGTTTGCCTGTGAACCGGTCGGTCGTCAGATCGATCATTCTCAGTGGACCCATTTGCAGTTTGAGCTATTTTCCCTTCCACCACATAGGCTACTCTTTCTGAAAAGCAGCAAGGCATCTTTTATATACTAGTATACTGTCCCACAGACAGGACAGCACACTCTTTTGATGAATCGGTTGTGGAACACTGGTTGGAATTGAAAATAGCCCAAACTGCAGATGAGTCCAGTGAAAAGGATCGATCCGATGACCAACCGGTTCACTGGTGGACACACTACTGTTTGAGCTACATGTACATCCCACTCTGCCATTAGAAAAAACTAATTTAGTGAGATTGCAAATGAAAGCAATGAAAAAGACAGCTCATAAAAACTACATCATAATGGTCTCACTCCCACCACTTACTTGTCTTCCATTTCCACACAGAATATACATGTATACGTTGTACCGTGAATCCTGATTCATACTATGTAGTCAGCTGACCGTTACAAGGGACAAAATAAAAAATTTCACTTAACTAGAAATTGCTAACCAATGTTAAAAAATGATTAGCAATTTTGGTAAAATGTGTAGCAATAATTTCCAACAATAAAGACCATGAAAACACGCAAAAAGTGGTGTTTCGCATTTTGCTTTGAACAGATAATTTTGACGTGCAGTTAGTTTTTTTCCATTGCAAATTGTGACAGCGGTTATTTTGTGCCTTGTTTCGAAGCAAGAATTTTTTTTTAATGAAAAACTATATCAAGGTTCATAGTCATCTGACCGTTACGAAAATTAATTCAGTGAAACAGTAAGTTGAAAAAAGGGAAAAACAGGTACTGAAAAACTGTATCTAGATTTGTAGTCATTTGACCATTATGAAAATTAATTCAGTGAGACAGTATATATAAAAGCAAAGAAAAAAAAAATCCTTTTTAAAAACTATATCTAGATTCAGTCATCTGACTGTTACAAATATTAATTCAGTGAGACGGTACATGTATGTTGAAGGAAGACATACATTTAAAAAAAAAAACTTTATCAAGATTCATAGTCATCCGACCGTTACAAAACTTACCCCCACCCCCTTTTTTCAAACAATTTATAATATATCAAGATTCATAGTCATTTGACCATTACGAAAATTAATTCAGTGAAACAGTAAGTTGAATAAAGGGAAAAACAGGTTCTGATAAACTATCTAGATTCGTAGTCATCTGACCATTACGAAAATTAATTCAGTGAGACAGTATATATATAAAAGCAAAGAAAAAAAAAATCCTTTTTAAAAACTATATCTAGATTCAGTCATCTGACTGTTACAAATAT
>JAULBS010159623.1:10439-26215 GCA_032355785.1 Symmetromphalus regularis | reverse complement strand
ATTTGTTGAAGTGGTATATGGTACTACAACTTCTTCCCAACACATCTTACACTTAATATGACTAGAAATTTGGATTCGCCATTGTCTGATTAGTTTAAACACCAAATTATTACAACTTTTATGAAGTTTTGAAAATGATAAAAGTGTTGCAGAAATTCACATTAAAAAAATGACAAACATCTGACAAAAATACAAAACATAAAAATTGCCAAAATTTGAAAAATTATTGGATTAAGCTAAAAAAATTAGGATATCATTTTTTTAATGGATATTTTTGACATATTTTTTTTGACCAATTCTAAGATGACATGGAATGACCCTACTGTTATTGGGTAGCAGAAAGTAGTATTTTGCATTTCTAGATAGGAATGAACGGGATGTAGCTCAAACAGTAGTGTGTCTGCCTGTGAACTGGTTGGTCATCAGATCGATCCTTCTCAGTGGATTCATCTGCAGTTTGAGCTATTTTCCATTCCAATCAGTGGTCCACCAAAAGTGGTTCATCAAAAGCCATGGTATGTGCTGTCCTGTCTGTAGGACGGTGCATATAAAAGACCCCTTGCTGCTTATCAGAAAAGAGTAGCCAATGTGGCCACTGCAGGTATTTTCTAAATAAACATGTACATGTCAGAATGACGATATGATTGATGTCTAATAACCAATTATAAGATAAAAAAATCCATTTCCTTTAGAGGCATTGTTAAATAAAACAAACTTTACTTTTCCTAGATAGGAGATCGCATACCACAGTCTTTAATGCGCAAGTTAAGGACCACGAGCTCAAAGAAGAAAAGCCCAAAGGGACCACTAGGGGGGTATTGATTCAATGACTGATGGCATTTCAGTTGGATGAACTCTCATTCAATAATTTATAGTGATTTCTTGTCCAGGCATTGAGATGTAACTCAAAAAGAAGTGTCTGCCTGAGTTGTGATCAGTCATTGGATCGATCCCCTTCAGTGGACCTGTTTGAAATTTCTTCTTTCAGCTAGTGATTCACAACTGATGTCACAAAATGCTGTCCTATGTGGGAAAGTTCTTATAAAAGGTCCCTTGCTGCTAGTTGGAAAGTAGTCTTATGTGGCTATAGTGGGTTTCCTCTAAAGACATGAGTTGCAAGTTCTGTATATCTGACACATAATAGCCACTGATTAACCAATGTGTTTTGGTTTCGTTAAACAACCTTTCCCTTTTCTTATAAAAAACAAGAAAACTACACCATCTGTTTGCTGGTAATGGGACGTTACTGTCCAAATAAAGCTGTACATAATAGTATTTTCTGTTCTTCCAGCCTGCAGGGTTCACTTTGGAGATTAACAATACAAACAACTCAACAGTCATGGTTGGAGTTAGAGTTCTCGTTGGTAGCCAGAGTGCTGAAAGAACTCCATCATACCTAGAGGTGTTTGGTCGTACCACACAGGTAAACCTCTCGAGAGGACGCTGGTTTGACTTGCCGTTCACTAGAGAAGAGTCCTTGACAGCAGATAAGAAGTTCAATCTTTTCAGTAAGTTATCTTACTCAGTAGCTAATCCTCATTTAGAGTTTGATTGTTTGTGTCCACAGGGAGGCCTATAGCAGCTACATATTCTGTCTCTATGACCATTCATCTATCAGAATAGTTAGTGTATAGTTGATGTTTTCTTATAGATCTACCAACCTGTAAGTAAAAACAAAATGAAATTTTGATTTCATAACCATTGGTATTGTGTAACCAAAAATAGTTACTGTAGGGTCATTCCATGTCAAATCATCAGCATGATTTAACCCTACCTCTTGGATTATCTCCAAATTTGGCATGTGGGTGCAACTCCCCAAGCTAAACATTCCCCTATTTTTATTGTTTTTAAATTCCATTCATTTCAGGTTTTACAGGTAATTAAAATATCCCCATTTTGCCCCCATTTTTTCATAATTTGCAATTTCTTATTGCGAGTATAAAATAATTTCTGTATTAGCCATGCAAGTGAAAATTGGTACAGAAGTATTTTCCGGTATGTAGATTTAAAGCAAACACATCATTTTAGAGGTATCTCATACACAGAAAAATTTATAACAAGACAAACATATATACGAGGGGTGGCTGAAAAGTTCTAAGCCTAAGTGGGATTTCCATCTCGGATAGATACAGAGTATTGTCACCAACAAGTACAATCATTTAGTGAATCACAGACAAGAACTGCAACTGTACTGTTATTATTGTCTTTGTTCCACATCATTTGGTAAACCTACCCATTGAAATCACCAGAAATGGACAAAACTGGCTATAGGGCAGTCATCAAATACTTGCAAATGAAAGGGCTATCTCCAACACAGATACATGCTGACATGGTCTCCACTTTAGGGGATGATGCCCCTTCCTTTTCCATTGTAAAGAAGTGGGCTGCAGAATTTAAGCATGGCAGAGAGAGCCTTGACGATGACCCGCGGCCGGAAGGCCTTCAACAGCAACCATTCCGGAAAACATTACCCGGGTGCATGACATGGTGATGGCCGATCGACGATTGACCACTCGACATATTGCCAGTGCTGTGGGCATCTCTCACGTTACATTGTATTGTAAAAATTTCAGTAAGACAAGCTATGTTGCTATGATATCCTGTTTTGAAATTACACAGATTATAAGCAGACAAAGTTATACGCAATCAAACGAAAATGCAAAAGTGCTATCTCTAAATAAAGAAGAGCGGGATGTAGCTCAAACGTTAGCATGTCCGCCTGTTAAGCTGTCGGATCGATCCTTCTTAGTGGACCCATTTGCAGTTTGGGCAATTTGTCCGTTCCAAAGAGTGGTTCACAATTGGCTCATCAAAGGCCGTGGTATGTATTGTCCTGTCTGTGGGAAGGTGCATATAAAAGACCCCTTGCTGCTTTTCGGAAAGAGTAGCCTATGTGGCGGTAGCGGGTTTCCTCTAAAATAAATATATCAGATTGACCATATGATTGACGTCCAATAGCCGATGATAAGATAAAAATCAATGTGTTCCAGAGACGTTGTTAAATATAAGAAACTTTACTTTTACGAAAATGCAAACGTGCATCCTCTAAATAAAGAAGAAAACCTCATATAAATGTGAATTCCGTTGGCAGCATAGCACCAACGTACCCCATCATTATGGTATATGTTAATTGAACGCTTGTTTCCTCGTTGATGTTCTGCCATGTGCTCTAACAGTTGTCTTGTTCACCAACAGCAGAACAGTCTGTATTCCTCCCTCTCCTGTTTATTCCCGACGTTATCATCATCTGTACTTGCTCCTGCTATTCGTATCACTCTTTCCCCTATACCCTTGTCTTCTCCGCCTTTTTTGTTAACCAAGACAAACCCGTACGGTTTTTCAATTTGTTGAAAGATTTGGGATGTATCCTTCTCCATTCTGTCGATCGTTATCTTGGTCGCGATGCTAGTCGGTGCCATCAAAGGTAATTTGGTTAACTAGTTAGTAAACTATAGAAAAAAAGGCATTAGATTTTTCGCTTCAGTGCATATCAGCAAATAACAGACAGCGCTTATCTTGAATTCAAATGTGTACACGTACTGAACGTATCTGACGACGTCTTAACAACGTTTTATTTAGTAAAGAACACGCATGATAGCCTGTGCGTGTAATGACATTGTCATCAAAATTGATTCATGTTTGTTAGAGAAATGAGTATTTTGAGAATCTACAGTTATTTGGTTTACAACGGGTTTAAGTGTGGGTTTTGCGATAAAGTTGAGATGTGTTAATTTTAATGTATTACTTATTTTAATACCCTCTACTTAGTATGCGTTGATAACGAAACTAAATGTGTCTGCGAAGTACTAACAGCTAAGCTGAATTTCCAGATTATTAAACTCTCAAGACAAGTCAGGAATGTGTGTCTACCCACACAGTGGCGGGTCTTGGATTTTTCAAAAGAGAGTGGTTAAATTACGTAAAAATAATTTTCATCAAGCATACATAGCATAAGAGAGAAAATGACTCAAAATAGGAATTTCACTTATGGCGATCTTAATTTAAATAGTCTTAATAAAAAAACTTTTTTAAAATTATTTTCAGATCAATTAATATTATCTGACAACAGTAATATATATTTATTGAAGTAATTTTTTTTTATTTATAGTAAACAAAAAAAAATCATAATTATTATTTTGTATATGGTTATAATTATATACATATGAATACTAAAAACAACATTGAGAAATAATAATATTACAATAATAATGTTGGAAATGACAATAAAAAGTTTTAAAGTATTCTCCTTTTTGATAATTAAATACACATTATATATTAAGAGTAAAAATATTTTGCTTAGTTGGTTCTATTGAAAAGGATATATGCAGTGCATTCAAATCTCGTGCTTAACAGTAATATTGTACATATTTAAAATGTATTTTATTCAACCTCCTTGTAATACATTAAACTGGTATGCTGTGAACAGTTACTAGTGATAACACAATTATGTAACATTCATGAGTGAATTAACTAGAATATCCTTGGTATTCACACACATGTTTTATTTAACGACGCCTTTAGAGCACATTGATTTGTATCTTATCATCGGCTATTGGACATAATCATATGGTCATTCTGACATATTTATTTTAGAAGATACGGCTGTCGCCACATTTGGTACTCTTTCCGATAATCAGTAAGGGATCTTTTATATGCACTTTCTCACAGAAAGGACAACACATACCACGGCCTTTGATGGATACGCAATGGACCACTGGTTGGAACGTAAAATCGCTCAAACTGCAAATGGATATATTGTGTAGGATCAGTCCGACGACCGACCGCTTCACAGGCGGACACGCTACCTACTGAGCTACATCCTGCTCTTAACGTGGGTGAAGTCATTTCAGAAATAAACATTTAACATTCTTCAATGTGTTCATTTTGATTTTACAAAAAAAAATCCTTTACGATATTTCAAAACTTAGGAAAGAACACAATAATAACCTTGCTAATGAACGAGAAACAGTCACAATAACATGTAAATTATATAGTTAAATGGTATCATGCAAGCAAAAGAACAAAGACAAAATACTCATAAAATGCCAGACTACCATTCCACGAATAGCAGCCACATACAGGTATCGGAGCTTACAATGCTTGCATCGTGCTGTTTGTACGAACCACTATTGATATGCACTTTCCAAAGCAAACGCATTAACGAGAGTAAGTGTAGGTATGTTAATGGTCCAGTGACAACATGCAACATAAGACATAAAGGGGAAATACAGCAAGCAAAGAATACGCATCGAAAAGCCTTGCAGACTCCATGGAATACGACAATACGTATTCGGTGGATGCTTTAGGAAATAGGAGGAATTGGTATATATAGAAGCGAATTACGGAAGTATTCCAGTTACTTCTTATTTACCAATACTACATTTCCTGCAATTCAAAAGACTATCAACCGGCACGGATGTAGGATTTTTTAAAGAAAATGTTATGGGTAATGGCTAATTTTTACGTCTTCCAATCGTAAAAAGTAGCCCCCCTCCACAAAAATAAATAAATAATAATAATAATAATAAAAAAATAAAAATATGAGTGAAGGGGATAGAGAGCGAATCCTTGGATCTGGTACTGATCAACCAAACACGTGCATCTTTGGATCAGCTGAGTCGCCAATGTGTAATGCTTGACAAACCAGACACTGACAACTTCATTCACTCGTATATGGCATATTATGCATACAAATAAAACAGGTACTGTTGTAAGTCATAGCACACAAAACAGAAACATATTATTGGGATTTAAAAAATCCTTGTTAGAAGTTATACACATTAACATATTTAAAAAAATGCAAAATGACATGCATAAACATTAATAACCATATTTAAATGATTCGAATAAAAACATTTTTTTTTAGAATAAATAGAATACATCAACACTCTTTAGACCCACAACTATATGTCTGACTAATAAAGATAATAATCCTATATAATTTGTATATTCTTCTATAACGTTAGACTATAAAGCCTCTTTGTAGCACTTGTATATTGTACATATTTAAAATGTATTTTGTTAAGTCTCCTTGTAACACATTATACTGGTATGATGAGAACTAGTAATAACACTTTTATGTAACATCATGAGTGACGTTTGTGCAATCCTGATGCAACAATTAACAAGTGTATGTCAAGTACTGTGGTCGAGAAATGCAGTGAAACCAATATGTCCTGTGAGCCGATAAATGGCATGATAAGCTTACCGAAGTAAGTGTTCTCTAGAGACCACAAATAACTATAGTTGTCAGTGTTACTCTGTTCTGTTATAAGTTCGTAACAAACTGAGGATGCTAATACAATAAGGTAGTCAAGTGCCATTTTGGTTGGAAGGTTTTCAGAATCGGCCAAACTCTGTATTTTTACATATTTTTAGACTAAAACACTATAATTGACATGAATGATAGGAAGAATTAGAATGATACAAATTAACATATTTAGAAAATATATTTAAAAGCGCTTAAAAGTGGGGATTATTTGAAAAATTTAAATGATGATATACAAGAAGGGGGACAAGTCCACGTTTCAAGTTATTCAGCTGCTTTCTTATCCATGAATAAACACGTTTAACAGCAGTTAACAGTAGACAGTACATGAATAGACAAGCTTATCAGCAGAAAATAGTTAATAAAAATGGGTTCATTAGCAGTGCAGTAGAACATGAATACTCAAGTTCATCAGTACTAGTTCAAAATCCATTATGAAGAAGTCCATCAGGAAGCCGCCATCTTGAATTTGTTAAGCTTCAGAGCAGGAAGAAGGCTATATCCAGTGGTGATGGACTTGACACCCTTATATACTGGTTTAAACATACATTGAGTTCCAAATAGTTGCTATATATAGAATATACACGTGTATAAGGTGTAGAGAACACTAGTGTCAAGAAATGGTACTAACTCCAATTGGGAAAAAAATGCACTTTACTATCTTATTGCACTAGCATTCTCAATGAGTACATTATTTTAGTAGTAGAAACTAGTTTCTATTGAAATAAATACCACAATTACATAAACACACTAAATTAGTTCATTATTGAAAATACCTTCGCTTGGAATACACAGCATACGTAAAAACACTGACTATCCCAAAACGTCATACCATCACTCTAAGATTAATTAGTACATTAGTCAAGTAATAGAAAAT
The DNA here is from genome assembly GCA_032355785.1 of Symmetromphalus regularis. Classification (NCBI taxonomy): domain Eukaryota; kingdom Metazoa; phylum Mollusca; class Gastropoda; order Neomphalida; family Neomphalidae; genus Symmetromphalus; species Symmetromphalus regularis. The sequence continues at coordinate 19,070 of JAULBS010159623.1, read as the reverse complement.
AGCTTCAGCAGTCACAAATAACATCAAGCTGTTATTAACACATCAATACTATTGCTTCAGCTGAAGTTCAAACAACTTCTCGTCTAAACTTGTAATATCTTTTTTCTTTACAGGAATCCACAACATTCAAATGCGTTTGGCGGATTTGTCGATATCGATGTCTGAAAGTTTAAAATGTTGATTCGCAATAACGAAAGGAAATCTTCTAACAATAATCAACAGAAAAGCTCAATGAGGGGGTGAGGGAGAAGTGAGTTTGTGTTGAGTAATTGTATACGGCAGTAATATCCCCAGTCGCAGCTGTATGCGGCGGTTGTGTTTTGTTAGAAAATACATTTGGCTGTCATACCTTCTAGTGTGATTACTAATTAGCCCGGTGTGTTATCCTCGTAGCACGGAAAACGGTCTTATGATAACTAAAGTAAAGAATGAACAATTATGGCAATGACATTCGAGTATCTGATATGAACTGTAAATAAAACAGATGGATTAGTTCGTGTTCGTGGCCTGTAGAAATGTGTATATAAAAGTTGCCTTGCTGCTTAGCGTAGACAGCTTGAGGCAGACGAGGCGCTTGCCTTGTCTGGAATTTCCGCAGATTTGTTTTTATTGTTTCCCCATCATAGTGATATTTATTTACCACATGGTTCAATTTCCCAGCATCTAGGTTTGCATCGGCGTTTTTCCCTCTCTGAAAGCGTTAACAATGTGGAAATGTGGTTGTTCAGGGAGACAAATAAATATTTACGTTCCTTTGCAAAGGCAACCATATGTGGCGGCAATGGGTTTCTTCTCGTAATAAAATTAGGTGTGGTTTGTACACAAATACACATAAAACGTATCGTTGTTATTCGAAAAGAGTTGCCGATGTTGCGAGTGCATATTTCAATCGAATACGTACATGTTATATGGGAAATGAATATAGAACGTCCCTCAATTACATGTATACCTAGTACTCAGTGTTCGATAGAAGGTTTCAAAACGAAAGGAAGGTCAGTGCATTTTGTAAATGAGAAAATTAATATAAAAGATTGTTTTTTTTCTGAAAAAAGGTATCTTACAGTTATGATAACACTGTTTTTTTGGTGTTTTTTTGCCATATTTTGCATGTTAAATTCTTTCCCGGTCATCGAATGTTAAAGCGCACTTTAAAACTACGTATAATTGACCCAATTTCCTAAATGAGTTGATCATATGGCTATAATGTTTTTAAGTTGTCATTTATAAACATCCAATTTCATGATAACGGCCAATCAATCAAAGAGCTTATATGTTGGCTCCTTACTCGCCATCTTATTTAGTTAACCACTCGCTTCATGGCAATGCAGGTTGTTAGTGATAACATAATCTCTATGGTATTATGTGAGCTTAACGTCACCTATATCGAATTAAGGTCGAAGCACACCTTGATAGCTACAATCGCGGAAGGAAGTTAGGATCAGGCGAGGCGGCGCCTTGTGCTTCGCGATACTCATATAATTCGTTATGTAGTATTTCTCGAGCTGGTCTCAATCCACTTTACATTGATTTATTTTAATAATTTTTATGTTGAACCCCAATAGCCGGTTTTTATTTTTTGTCCTGGGGAGTCGTTAAACACACAAACAAACAAACAAAAAACAATCGCTGGTAGGTCACCAAGGTACGGAAGCTTTTCAAATCTCGGTAGACAAAACTCGCCAATGAATAAAATATTAATTTTCGACAAACAGACTGAAACCTTCAGCCTTTCAATATAAAGATAATGAATTATTAGTTTAAATTTGGCTTATTAAATTATTTTCTTTTTTTCACTGACATTTTTTATTTAGCAAATGATATATGTTAACCGCCAAATAGGTTGACATTAATAAAGGGCAAGATAAGAGATATTGGGGATATACTTTACACTGATTTAAATACTCTATTTCACTTTTTATACAACAGCACCACTTGACTCAGTATGTCTTCCAAATTGGACACTGCTTTTTATGGGGAAACGTATTTAACTTTATTAACTTAGTTGGTTGAAGACATTCGGTTGAAAAATACATTCCCGATTATATCTCTGGAAATAAATATAGACTGGATTGACATAATAATAGATTTAAAATTTGATCAACTTTAAAAGTGGACTGATAATTCTAATAACCTGATATGTACACGTTACAAGTGTCATACCAGAACAACACTGTATGCATTGTGGCCGGGGTGGCGCAGTGGTTAAGTTGTCGGTCTAACATCTGGTAGATACTGGGATCAAATTTAAGTGGAGACATGAGATTTTTAATCAATCCAGAGTAAGTTCTTTGCAAGGCTCAGTGGGTAGGTGCACGCCACGTGCACCGACCAATGGTCCACAATTTGTTTATTAAAGGCCATGGTATGTGCTGTCCATTCTGTGAGAAAAAGCATAATTATATAAGATCCCTTGCTGCTAATCGGAAAGAGTAGGCTATGTAGTTGTAGCGGGTTTCTTCTCTAAATACAATGAGTCACAAAATGTCAGTCGCAAAATTTAATAAAACTGTTAAAATTGACATCTCAACTCATGGTGGCCCCTTATGAAAGCGAGATTCTGCTCGTATTTTGCAGCCACTTGTATTAGTTATATATGGTTACATACAACCTCGGCGTGGTGCAAATATTCAAAAGATTATACTTAATATAATGGTTTTGTCGTGTTAATTCCTGGAACCCACAACAGTCTTAAGATAAATATTTGAAGCAGTCAGACGGCTGTTGATGGGCTCCATATAGACTAGCCACGTAATCTGAAACATACGGTAACGGAAAAAGTCCATGAAGTTTAATCTGGTCGTTTCAATATTGATACTAGGAGGTACCATAAAAACCGGACGTGGGATGTAACTTGTAAGAATCTGTTACGAAACTGTTAGATTTTTTGATCGATGCATTAGACTATTTCCCGTTCAATCCAATTTGTACATCTGATACATCTTTATGGTATTTGGTATATGTTCAATCTGAGGAGGAGTTGTTATTGAAAAAAAAAAAAAAATTTGCTGCAGGACTTTTACAAATTACAAATACTCACCGGTATTTAAAAAAAAAGAAAATATATATATATATATTAAATAATAATAATAATAATAATAACAACAAATAAAATTCATTTTTAAAATGTCTTGTTTAATTTTAGAAACGGGATTTAGCTCAAACAGTAGCGTGTCTGCTTGTGAACCGGTCGGTCGTCGGATCGATCTTTCTCATTGGACCCAACCAGTGATCCACAACTGGCTCATCAAATGCCGTGTTATGTGCTGTCTTGTCTGTGGGACGGTGCATATAAAAGACCCATTGCTGCTCATCGAAAAGAGTAGCCTTTGTGGCGGCAGCGGGTTTGCTCAAAATGTATATGTCAGAATAATCATATGATCGACGTCCAATAGCCGGTGATAAGACAAAAATCAATGTGCTCTAGAAGCATCATAAATAAAACAAACATTGCTTTTCTTTCATTTTAATATTAACGTATCTTGTTTGTCAACGGGTCACCGAAGACCCTGACAAAATATAATGCTATCTTACTCCGATATCATTTCTACAAAAAACCTCTTTGAGATAATATTCCTTCTTTAACTACTGCCAGGTAGTGGGTTGATCTGCGGAACTCACTGTAACCTGCTTGACGAATGCCTGGAGCAAACTGAGCTCATAAAACATCTTGTTACGCTGTCTGAGGAGGAGGACTTTGAACGTAGCTAGAAAATTCACCAGGAATTCGGGTATGTTATCGAGTGCACCATCACGAACTGGTTGAGAAAACGCAACTGTTTCTAGCATCAGCCTGCCTAACGATCTTAGTATAAATTTAGTCACTTTCGAAAAGTGTTTAACAAAACTCGCTAAGTCCAACATTTGCGTAAATTGAGATAACCACAAATAGCATTGTTAATGTACTGTACAGTTTTGTATTAATACATTGTAACAGCCTTTATACAACACTATTATAAAACAATTGTTCTGGGTTTTGTAACGCATATGGACTTACACATTTTGTGAAAACACATATTTATGATTCGCAAAATTTTAATTTTATAAAACGTTTAGATTTGGTTTCAAAATTAGTTTTAAACATTGATCGGTGCTTCAGTGCCCGCGTCTGTTGTTTAGAATATGTACTCATTAGGCATTTCAAAACATCTAGCCTACTCTACCGATCTCTGTGTACTTGGATCAAATCTCGATACTGGCTCCAACACAGAGTGAGTGCTCCGCAAAGGCACAGTGGGTAGGTGAAATCCACTTACATCGACCAGTGGTCCACAACTGGTTTGTCAAAAACCGTGATATGTGCTGTTCTGTTTACTGGAAAGTGCGTATAAAAATAATCCCTTGCTGCTTACCGATAAGAGCAGCCGCATCTCTTATACTTCCACTAACCTCTGTCCTAGACACTGCACAGGAAGCTGATATGTGTGTCCAGAACAGCGTGTTTGAATCTTAATTGGATATAAACATGAAAATAAGAACAACCAATCAACCATACATTACGCATTTCAAAAACTGTAATGATAGATTAAGCCATTAGTGATTAGAGAAATGATAAAACATGTAAATGATGTCTTCACTCTAGGATTTGTATTGCAATAACGTCATCGATAGATACGTGACGTCACAATGATAGAGTGAGTGCTCCGCAAAGGTTTAGTGGGTAAGTGAAAGCCACGTACACCGACTAGTGATTCATAACTGGTGTATCAAAAGCCGTGGTATGTGCTATCCTTTTTATGGGAAAGTGCATAATTATAAAATAAAATCCCTTGCTGCTTATCGAAAAGAGTAACCGTATTAGTGTGGCGGTACGGGTTTCATCTCTTATACTACCACTAACCTCTGTCATAGACCGACTGCACAGGAAGCTGAGATGTGTGTCCAGAATAGCGTGTTTGAATCTTAATTGGATATAAGCATGAAAATAAGAACAGCCAATCAGCCATACATTACGTATTTCAAAAACTAATGATATCATGTATTCTCGTAGGTACGGAATAACATGGCGCACCAGTTGCATCCGTGAAAATCAGAACAACACTAGCTAACTTTAAATACAAATCCAAAAGAAAATAATAACAAAATTTGGTCACAAATTTAATATTATATTTATTATCAAAATGAATCGGGCATAAAACATTTAACATTTTCATTCAATGCGATAGCCATTAGAGAAATGATCAAACATGTAGATGACGTCTTCACTATAGGATTTGTATTGTAATAACGTCATCGATAGATACGTTACGTCACAATCATAGATTAAGCCATTAGAGAAATGATAAAACATGTACATGACATCTTCACTATAGGATTTGTATTGCAATGACGTCATCGAGAGATACGTGAGGTCACAATCATAGAATAAGCCATTAGAGAAATAATAAAACACGTAGATGATGTCTTCAGTGTAGGATTTGTATTGCAAAAACGTCATCGAGAGATACGTGACGCCACAATCATAGATTAAGCCATTAGAGAAATGATAAAACACGTAGATGATGTCTTCAGTGTAGGATTTTTATGGCAATAACGTCATTGAGAGATACGTGACGTCATAATCTTAGATTAAGCGATTAGAGAAATGATAAAACACGTAGATGATGTATTCAGTGTAGGATTTGTATTGCAATAACGTCATCGAGATATTATGATAGATAATGAGCAAAGGCCATGATAAATTAATTTTGTATTTCGGATCCCACAGTTTAAAAATCAATGTGGGATGCAGGAGAATACAACACGGTTATTTTTTTATTATTATTATTATTTTAAAACAAGTTTAAATATCACAAAATTATATATGCATTTAGGGCGAAACAACCCGGTGCGAAACGACTCAAGATGAGGGGGAAAAGGCGAAACAACCTGTTACCCCTGGTGTAATAGCAGTGACATGAAAACGTAAACGCATTCTTCAAAATATCCATGTAATTTACTTCCAAATTGGTTGAAATAAAAAGTTTAAACAGTTTATTGCGATTGTTTTAAATTCTAATATAATTTGCTCATACGATTTGACAAAAGCGTCACAGAAAATCAATGCGTGCGGATGACCCGAAACACAAAATTAATTTATGAGGGCCCAGTGTGACGTACTCATAGTGCCTGGCGTTGGATGATAACATTAAAACATTGTGTCCTATTGCGTTTATTACTTCTTGGTAATGAGAACATCTTTATAAATGTTTAGTCTAAACATAATGCTTAAACAAAATGTTCATACATTAAGTGCGTCACATTTTGTGCATCAGTTTTCAGATTTAATCCTAGAGATTTTTGTTGAAGGTCGAAAAAGAATATCAATGAATTAAAGAGGCATGCAAACAAAATTCATAAAGATCCTACAAAGTCAAATTCAAAGCATTGTATTATCTTGAGAACCTATTCCATTATAATGCACAAGGTTATATTTTTACATATACAATGTTTTTAGAAAACAAGGTACGGCAATTGCCAACAATGTGTTTGAACATTAATCAGGAAAAAATAAATTAAAATAATTATATCCACTGCTGATTTAATTGTTTCCAGCTTCGTTAAATTACAATTACCAAGGTTTTCCTTTTAGTAAAAACCCTTAAACCCCACATCCCACACCCACATAAATTAGAATACCAAAAATGTCGATTTTGTTAGGGATTTGAATTATTTGTTTAATAATGTTTAATTTTAGTCCGTATGTTGGTCTTGAATCAAAACCAAAAAAATTATGGGTTTTAAAACATATATTTTTTATCTCCAGTTGACAACACATTGAGTTATCGACTTTTGGGAAATCACTATAAAATTACACTTATCCACATGTTCCTTTTCGTACAAAACAGTATAATTCAGTCCCCCAAACCCCACATTCCAAACCCAGCAAAATTAGAATACAAAAAATATCGACTTTGTTCGGGATTTCAATAATAATATTAAAAATGTTTAATTTTAGTCCATATATTAGCCTTGAATGAAAAACAAAATGTTTAATTTTAGTCCGTATATTAGCCTTGAATGAAAAACAAAATGTTTAATTTTAGTCCGTATATTAGCCTTGAATGAAAAACAAAATGTTTTGTGTTTTAAAACATACGTTATTCACACCTCCATTAATAGTAATAGAACAATACTGATAGTTGTATGACCCTTTATGACACATCATAATAATACTATCATGGCGTAGCTGAAACACAATGATATATCATCCTTTGTTGGTATTAGTGGATCGTTTCATATGCCTGACATATTTTGTCTGTAAGGAGACGGAGGGATTGATAAAGAAGGGGAATACTCAACCAATGATGAAGAAGATATACATTAAGAGCCTATTAAAATATAACTGTCTGTGGCATGTTGAATGTAATAGAACAAATGTAAATAAGGTAGTAGGTAGTATTTTAATATTTGCCGCCTAAATCAATATTTAGTACTTATAGTACAAACACAAAACTCGCAATTAAAATCCTGATATTGAATGCTATATAAAAAAAATGTAAATAGATAGTATTTAATTTGCTTTGCCTAAATCAGAATTAAACACAAAACTCGGAAATATAATTATCTAAAAATCCTAACATTGATTGCAATAGAAAACATGTAAATAAGGTAGTATTTTAATTTGCCTTGTCTAAATCAATATTTAGTACTTATAACACAAATACAAAACTCGAAAATGTAATTATCTAAACATCCTAACATTGAACGCTATAAAAAAAAATGTAAATAAGGTAGTAAATAGTATTTTAATTTGCCTTGTCTAAATCAATATTTAGTACTTATAATATAAACACAAAACTTGCAATTGCAACACAAAACTCGCAATTGCAATTATCTAAAAATCCTAACACTGAATCCAATAGACAAAAAAGGAAATAGGGTAGTGTTTTAATTTGCTTTGCCTAAATCAGAATTAAACACAAAACTCGCAACTGTAATTATTTTACAATCCTAATATTGAATGCAATAGAAAGCATATAAATAAGGCAGTAAGTAGTATTTTAATTTGCCTTGCCTAAATCAATATTTAGTACATATAATACAAACACAAAACTCGCAATTGTAATTATCTAAAAATCCTAACATTGAACGCTATAGAAGCAAGTTCTATATACATTATGTAGTAGTATTCGTTGACACAACTAATACCTCCACAATTTTACAAAACATTGAGGTAGATAGAACGAATACACATACGTAATTAAAACACAATATATACACACTTATCAAAACAGAAATGAGATATTTGCATAAATAGTAATAAACAATATGAAATTGCAGATCATTAAAATGATATTCTCTATGTAAATACTAAAATATATACAACCAGATTCATGAAATATATACACTTTTGACAAATTTCGTATTCTACTTACACATGACGTCACAATCGTAGATTATGATCCGTATCACTATAATGAGGATGTAAACTAGTATAAGAAATACATGTAAGGGCAATATACACTAATTTGGCAATCAGCACCATCTTGTGTTTATTTATGTGTACTTTATCAGGGGCGTGGGAACGAAATTTATATGGGGGGAGGTTGGCTGCTCCCGTTTCTGAACATCAGAATTTGCCGGTGATTTTTAACGATGAATACGAAACATATTTATGGGAATTATTGGAGAGGACCACTCGCGGGGGGGGGG
>JAULBS010159623.1:0-10429 GCA_032355785.1 Symmetromphalus regularis | reverse complement strand
CCCCCCCCCCCCCCCCCCCGCTCCTACCCGGTTCCAACGCCCCTGATTTATAACAATAAAGCAGTTTTCATACCATCAACTTTTATTGTGTTGTTGTTATACTTTTAATTCGTCCATTCATTCGCGTGTTCGTTCCTTCACTTATCTACTCTGATTCAGTCATTCGTTCATTTATTCATTCTAACCATTCAAGGTATGAAGACTATTAATTATATTTATTAAATAATAACAAATTAAAATATATTTATGATTTGTTCGTTTATTCCTTTGTTTATTTATATATTTACTTGCTTATTTATTTATGTATTTATTAATTTACTTATTTCATTTTCGTGTTAATATACCGCATCTGACCGATTTTTTTCAAATTAAACACCAACTTGAGACAAGCTTTTGAAGATAAGTTAAAATTTGAAATGGTTGATTACTTGCCAGTAGTTTAAACGATTTTGTTTACAACTTACAGACTGGGAAAAGTAACAAAAGATTGGTGGTTTAGGTCTGCTAATGAAAACGTTGTTTTGTTGATTCCCGTTATTTAAATTCTTCAAAAGCCATTTCTATCTATACCAAAAAACGCTAATAATAGAAACCACAATTGATTACACTAGACTGATATCAATTTAACAATGATGAAAAAGATAGTTTTTAGTTTGTTTGGTCCATGTCAAGATGACTTAAAACAGTAAGTTGTACATCACAGGAACTGTTCCTTACAATCCCTTTTTTAAACAGTTCAAATATCTATTAAAACCAAAAAATCAAAACTGCACAATGTTTAGTTGATTTTGGCGCCATGTTATGAGTTCAGATACAAATTAGTTTTCTAAATTACAAAACTTCACGGAATAAACGAAAATGAGACATTAATGAAAACATCACATGCACGGGAAGTGGGGCGTCACCACGACCACGAAAATTATCCTATGAAAAATAAGGTTATATACAAGTTGTATTAGAATATATTTGCAATGTGTGAAGACAATTGTCTTTTGTATTGTTCTATTTTCACATATCTCTAAATGCAGATCGAATATTCATAATCGGGTTACATGAAAACATATTTATCAATAGCTTATCAGATTAAATGCCACGACCAAGAAATAGTGTTAGACACTATTCAAAAAGGAAGAACATTTTAAAAATGATTACGATAGATATCAGGGGCGTTGGAGCCAGAGGCTGGGAGAGGGCTGCATTTCGGGTAAAAATTCGCGGTTTCTTACAACACATTTTATACATCCCTAATAATTAGCCCCCCTCCTCCACTTTGATAAATGAGCATCCCCTACTTTGAAAATCCGTTCTGCGGGCATGCTCAGAACGACAGAATGGCAATATATAAAACAGCTGGATATTTCTCAGAATCCGTTCTGCAGGCATGCTCAGAACGAGAGAATGGCAATATATAAAACAGCTGGATATTTCTCAGAATCCGTTCTGCAGGCATGCTCAGAACGACAGAATGGCAATATATAAAACAGCTGGATATTTCTCAGAATCCGTTCTGCAGGTATTCTCAGAACGACAGAATGGCAATATATAAAACAGCTGGATAGTTCTCAGAATCCGTTTTGCGATTACTAGACTTTCCAGAAATACTGCCCCACTCACAATGTATCGTAACATACAGGTGTGGTCTTTATATCTTATCTGTAGTGTACATTAATTATCAAACTGTCATCAGCTCCATTTTAAAACCATCCCTCAAACGTCTCTCTTATTAAAATAACGCTTATTTGCACAGTTTACGTTTTATTACGCACACATCTGATAAATTCAAGTAATAAATGTTTCTCAAATGATATATTTGTTTAAATCTAGGACAAATGTCAGTCTTATTATTATCGTGCAAGAAAATAGATACAAATTATTCCAGTTACAGCATGTTCATTTTATTATTATTATACACAAAACGTTGTTTAGAAATATTTTTTTAAATCAAAACATATGTTGCACGTGATTAAATTACTCTTCATACTCTTGTCAAAATAATATACAGTGATGTTTAAAGAATAAACAAATAAAGTAATAATGGTTTGTATTTTCCGTTGCAAGTGCAACAAACATCTGTTACAAAGAATAGGTTTGGCACTCGTTAGAACTGTCTTAAAAGATACGTCAACAGTTAGGAAGTTATGACTTAATTCCTCTGGTGCGAATATGACATTTCCTAATTTTTATTTATTAACGCGTTTTTGTGGGAAAAAAGACGCGTTTTGTTTTAATTACAATTAAATGCATATGTGTAAGGATTAAAAAAGTAATAACTAATCAATTTTGAGGCATATGCAAAATATGTTTATCGTTCAAAACATTAGTAGACCGGAAGTGTCATTTTTTTCCATGAAAGGGGAATTAACTCGTGAAGATGTCATAACTGTGGATTCAGGTATAGGCAGCCTGGCAATTATTCATTAATAAATAACTTTCTGTCAAGAACTCACACCACCACCCCCGCCCAACATCCTTCTACAACTTAACATTCCAAGAGATGTTTCCTATATATAATTATATTCATTATGATACAATGAAACCTTATTCATAAATGATGATGCATTATGACTAAAAGAAATAAATATGTAACGATTATTGGCAGTGTCTATCAATAATTATAAAAATAAAATGTCATTGTCATATGTCACACATGGATACGATCGACTGTTCGACAATGACAGCATGTCGGTAACAGGTGGTGAAAGAGAAAATATACACAAACAAATTGAAAGAATTATAACTTTATGCCTGATGTAATAATCGTCGTGAAGTCGTAAAAATAAAATATTACAGCCGATGTTGCTTCTGTTATAGTCTTATTCTTGAACGGACAGACTTCATCTAAAAAGCTAGTGTCCGACGCACCGGGTGCGCGGCGGATGACATATGGTGCGTTTCGCTTCTTGAACTCATTTAAATGACATTCATTACAGGTATTCAAATGTCTCAAGTTTTCAAAACCACAAATACAACAGTTCACTGATGCAATACAGAGATGACGATGATCATAAAGTCTCTTTACAAAATGCCCCACACTCACATGACAGCTGCCATTAACTGTCCAAGCCACAACAGATGGTCATTTTTCGCCTAAGAACCAGACATGTATAAAAGGTTCCATGTCGTGCCATCCCCCATGTGCCCCTATGGTGAAGCAGAACAGACAACAGCACATCCTCCAGGACTGCAGAACCCACCGGTTGCTGAGGGAGGAGATCTGGCCAACGCCTACCACCATCAAGAAAAGATGTACGGGCATGTGATGCACTACAAAAGACCACCAGCTACACTTCGAACGAAAAGAAGACTGCTGCTACATACATCCGTATTTTATATCAATGCAAACAAACTATTTGGAAAGCTTGTATTGAATGTCATTTTAGCAATTTGATGAAAAAGACAAAAAAGATGCCGCTTACTGCATGCCATTCACCGAATAATGCGAAAACAACTAAGGAATTTGAAATCCTGAAATATATTGAACGTACACTATCATGCATGTATACACCCGCTCCCTGTAATCTTTCTACAAAATTTGACAAAAAGAATATATTAAAGAGAACATGATTTACTCTGAAATTTAGAATCGTTTGTATTAAATCACTTTTTCCCCAAGTGAACATGTGGATGTGTTTATTCACACACAAGTGGTTTTCTTTTATAAAATTACCAATGACCGAAATATTGGCTATCGTTAACCAGCGATATCCGTCATCATCTGGAATAACCGATACAAAGATTTTGCTTCGATCCTTAAGTTCTGGCTGCATATCAACGAAATATTCGTCAACGAGACACTTAATGCCCATTCCATTTATGTTAAATTAATGTCATTTATAAAGAAATTACAAATTATGAAATGTTCAGCTGCACATGTTCATACAATTCTCCTCCACATAGCATTAAACGCAGGTCCCTCGGTAATGCTATAAACGTAACATAACCCATATCTTTAAAACCTGGTTCACTGCAGCCTGAAGCTATTTAGTTAGGAAAATGACGACAATTGCTGATGACACCAATCACTTGTGCTTGTGTTGTTAATGTCATTTCGTTTCCTTTTGTTAATCTCTAAGGATTCATGTACAAATAATTTAATCCATATTGACATCGTCAAGCAGCAAGTATGCTCAAAACGTGGCTACGCTATCTTCCTTATATAGTTTACCAAACGCTCCTGGTTATTAGAAATATATCAACATAAATATCTACAACGGGAAATCCAAATCTTGTCTTTAACGTTCGCATCCAAGACAGGTTTTATTGATAAAACGCAACAGTACACTACTCAATGACTCCTACATGTAGTTATTTGGAATCTCTCAAGATGAGCACCTGTAGTAGGAAAACCCGAACTTCTTGACTGAATCTCGACAAGATGTACCTATGTTCGTCACATGTTGAGAATATCCTATTTCTCAGTACTGATACATTTTATTTGTTTAAATATGGACTAAGTGTCCATCTGTATTTTCCAGATGATGACTGTATCCACTTCCTCATTATCGATACACTTCAGTTGTTTAAATATGTTCTAAGAGGCCATCTGTATTTTCCAGATGATGACTGTATCCAATTCCTCAATATCGATACACTTCAGTTGTTTAAATATGTTCTAAGAGGCCATCTGTATTTTCCAGATGATGACTGTATCCACTTCCTCAATATCGATACACTTCAGTTGTTTAAATATGTTCTAAGAGGCCATCTGTATTTTCCAGATGTTGGCTAATATCAAATTCTTCGATACTGATACACTTCAGTTGTTTAAATATGGACTACGAATCCACCTGTATTTTCCAGATACTGACTATATCCAATGCTTGACCACATTCCTGGATTTTTCAAAGGTAGTGACGATGTCATCTGGCAACGAACATAATAATTGAAAGGACGGCAGCAATCATAAATGTCCATTGGACCGTCTCCTTGGTAGCACACGAATTTGGCGTTTCATTTTCTGTCAGTTTATCCTTGATAAACATGTCTCTTTTCTCATTGTTAGTCTCAGCTGAAAAAACAAACAATCATTGTTGACTAGAGTGACATTAAAATCTTCTTAATACTTTAATATTTTTAATTTAGTTTTTCATATAAATTATAATTAAATGTGTACAGCGATAGAAACCAGTGCTCGCCCCCTCGAATCAGGTAAGTAAAAATTGCTGAGGAAAAGAAAAATGTAAGAAATGCTTGTCACTTTGACCAGTATATTGTTTACCAAAACATATATGTGACCTGTCACCCCGAAATAAGTCTTAAGTTGAATTTTTGCTATTGTCAGCTATTGTCATTGTTAAAACATTTATTCAACTCTTTCATTATGGTACTTGAATCAAGTTTCTACTGCAGTTAGTCTTGAGGTTATTGGTGTATGAAGTTGAAAGTAACGCAGACAGCCATTTTGAGAAAATCAAGTTTACAAGCTGTCTTATCTATACCATCAGTTTTTCCAATACTTTTAGTCTTATTCAATTATATTTCTGAAGAAATATAAGTTAGCTGTAGCATAATATAAAGTTTGATGACTTAATTTTCCAAAAAATTAAAACGACCCAATTAGTGCCCTGCTATTTATTTTTACATGTAGCACTGATAGGGGGCCGCGAGTTGAGACTCATTTTGTAGTGGAAGGCCACATGTTTAGATTCCAACCTCATTTATTATTGATGCACATTACCTAATCAAAGATCCACTATCTAGGTTATGTACAATATTTAAACAACTCTCTAGCAAAGGTTTTATTTCAGAATCAGCCACCAATTTTCTTACATTTGTATTTTTCAGCGACAAGGTTTTAACTAAAACGGGTGATTGTAATTTTTTGGTAATGAATAGTAACGTTTTGAGACTACTACACCTCAAGACGAATAGAAATATGCTTTAATTTCTACCCCGATTTATATATTCCACACTGATATATCATTTTAAAATACCCTCATCATGGATTTGAGGAGACATCTGCGTAAATTGTGAAACCATATGAAAACAAAGCGGAATTCAATGTAATATTAATATGTCAATAACCACGTTTTTTAGTTTTACTTTTCTTTTTCATATTCCACATTGATAAGCAATTCTTAAATTTTACTGTGTCTCTATTTAAGGTGATGAATGGCCAAATGCTGACAATGATGATAACTACAGAGCAGATAAAACAAAATTTCCTTGTTTTAGGTGGTGTTTGTTTTTGTTTTGTTTTTTAAATAAGATTCATGATGTCTGGAATGAAAACCTTTAAACTGTATTAACATTATGATATCCAATTATCATACATAAACAATAAACAGCAAACTTTATAAATGTTACAAAACGTCTGGTTTATATATATATATATGTGTGTGTGTGTGTGTGTGTGTGTGTGTGTGTGTGTGTGTGTGTGTGTGTGTATACATATTCTTTATATACAGTACATCGTAATGCTAACACAGTTTTCTGATTTTCATTTCAGGAGTTATATGTGTCCTATTCTCACCAATCAAGTCTTAAGTAGCAGCTGCTTTCCTGTGCTATAGGCAGAAACAGCCGACGGAAGGGGGAGTCTATCTAGGTGTTTTCATTTTTTGGCAAAATGGTAGTCTCATAGCATAAAACTTTGCTAGCACTGAATTGCTCAAAATGTTGAATAAATATATTTAAAATGCACTTAAATCGTCCTAGACACATCTACTCAAAAAACAATAACAACTTCAAACTTGATCTTCTCAAAATGGCCATTACTCCATATTCAGTTTGCAAAAGCTCATAACTTCCATTGTTTTGAGTAGAAACGTCATATAAGTATTAAAGTAAGGTGTAGACTCTGCAGACTTCAGAAATGTACCGTAAATATCTCAAAAATGTCAAAATTCAAGTTAAGACTCATTTACTGAGAACAGATTAAATTTATGAATCGAATAATAATAATAATAATGGTGATGACGACGATGATGGTGATGATGATTATGACGATGATGGTTGTGTTGGTGGTGGTGGTGATGATGATGATGATAACGTCCCAATAAAGTAAGGAAGTTTGTTTGTATTTGACTTACTGTTTAGAATGTTGACCTTGAGACTAGTGATTTGTTTGTCTGATGTCCTACACACATATGTTCCTGAGTCTGACATAACCGTGCGGCGTATCTTCAGCTGGCTAATGATCGTCTTGTCCACGAGGGAGACGTCGATGCTGATGCGACGACGGATGTCGAACGACGACATCTTGATTCCGTCCTTGAACCAGTCGATAGCGTCGGGCCGGTAGTCGTCGCCGGTGGCGTTGCAGGTCAGATGTAGTCGGTTTCCCTTCTCGATGAAACTTGTTCCAGCTATCCGAATATCTGAGAAGCAGAAATATTGTTATATTGAAAAGAAAAGTTTTATCTTATCATTAGCTATTGGACATTAAACGCGTAGTCATTCCGACATATTTCTTTAGAGGAAAACTGCTGCCACCATATAGGATTTCTGAAAGTGGGGTGTCCAAATGTGGATTTCTGAAAGGGGGGGTGGCTCCAAACATGATGAGTGAATAGGAGTGGGGGAAAAAAGGTTAATTTTCACGTAAATCTAATGTTTTTTGAAAATACGAGAAGAGGGGGTGTCCTGACCCTCCGAATCCTCCTGCATCTGTATAAGCTACTCTTTCCGATAAGCAGCAAGGGGTCTTTTATATGCACTTTCCCACGGACAGGACCGCACATACCATGGCCTTTGATGAACTAGTCGCTCTGGTTGGAACGGAAAATAGCCCAAACTGCAAATGGGTCTACTGAGAAGGATCGATCCGATGACATACCGATTCACAGGTGGAAACGCTATCGCTTGAGCTATATCCCTCTCCCTTGTTATATTGAAGTACGAGTATTATCTGACTAAAACAGCAAGAGTGAAGTATAGTTAGTTACAAATACACTTTCAAGTTAAAACAAAATGTGTCACCATATAATACATGCAGTTTCTGACTATTTGTTGGCTCAAAGATTACAAAAGAAAATCTGGAATTAAAGCTTAAAATTAAAAAACACAATTATATAGCATTACTTCGTCCATATGTTATTTGAAGATCAAACAAAAGTAAAATCTGCTTTATAGAATATAGTATAATATATTTATTCATTTATTGCTTAACCCTAAAAATAACGACATGTACATGTAACTATTAAAAAAGTTAAAATAAAATGTATTTAATATTCAAATATGTTTATAACATTTGAATAAAAAATACACAGGAACATAATTGTTAAAATAGTTGACATTTTGGTCCAACTACTTCAAAAAGAAAAATGATTACTTAAGCAGATGTCCTACTTCCTACTACTTTTATCGTTGAGAATAATACACATTGGTTTCCATTTTAGCACGGGGAGCGGCGGGATGTAGCTCGATCGGTCGTCGGATCAATCCTTCTCAGTGGACGGTAACTATTTGTGGTTTGGGCTATTTTCCGTTCCAACCAGTGGTCTACAACTGGTTCATCAAAGATTGTGGTATGTGCTGTCCTTTCTATGAGACAATGCATATAAAAGACGCTTTGCTCCTTATCAGAAAGAATAGCCTATGTGGCGGCAGTGGGTTCTCTCTGAATAAATATGTCAGAATGACCATATGATTAATGTCCAGTATAGCCGATGATAACATAAAAATCAATGTGCTCTAGATGAAACAAACTTTACTGTTTTAGCGCGATGCTTTAAAACAATTTAAAGATGTTTTCACGATACGGTATGTAGTAAAACTTGTAGTCAACAAACTACAAATCACCGGTTCTCGACCAATCAAATTGGATGTAGCTTCTGTTATTGAATGATATCATTTATCGGGGTTGGAGTTATTTATAACGTTACAATTTGTGAGAACCGCCACGTGGTCTATTCCAAGACATTGTTTATACAGATAATATAAATTATTGTCTTCTTCTACTTTGCTTTCAGTAATGTATCTGTTATGTCTACGTGTTTGCCGATATAGCAATAAATTGTGCCAAGGGACACTGACCGCAAATAAACTTTGGAATCCCAAGAATATTGGTTTAACAGCGGTTATTAGGAATAAAACTAACATTTTGGTAAATATACGTCACAGTGTACAACAAACAAAATTATTGAATAAAACTAAAATATAAACAAACTGCCTTAATTTATTACGCTCATTCTTTTCACATACACCACACCTTAAACTCAAATAACAAATAGCGTTTGTTGGAATCAGGCATGGGTTACTGGCAGGAACGAGAAATAAGTCAATGGGTCCACTGAATGGTGTCGATCAGACGAATCTTCAGACTTCAGGTGAACGCTCTATTTCTTGGTTCTCGGATCTATCCTTCTCAGTGGATCCATTTGCAGTTTGGGCTCTTTTCCGTTCCAACCAATGGTCCACAACTGGTTAGTCCTGTCTGTGGGACGGTGCATATAAAATACCCCTTGTTGTTTATTGGAAAGAGAAGCCTATGTGGCAGCAGTGAGTTTCCTCTAAACAAATATGTCAGAATGACCATATGATTGTCATCCAGTAGCCGATGATAAGATAAAAATAAATGTGCTCTAGAAGGGTCGTTAAATAAAACAAACTTTAAACTTTTGTTATTTTGTAATTACATTAACAAC
Source organism: Symmetromphalus regularis (assembly GCA_032355785.1). NCBI lineage: Eukaryota > Metazoa > Mollusca > Gastropoda > Neomphalida > Neomphalidae > Symmetromphalus > Symmetromphalus regularis. The sequence continues at coordinate 842 of JAULBS010159623.1, read as the reverse complement.
AATGCTTGAAATTTACAGATTTTCAAATAAAAATACTAGACTTCTCGTATGATAACGCTTTCGCTCGTGACACCCGATTGAAAATACATGAGTTGTAATAAAAACGGTATAACACCAGACGTCGTTTAGAAATCTTTATTTAATAACTCACGAGTAGTGTCCCCAATGCAGGTGTCGCTTCACTTCAAAGTGCATTAATATTGACGTAATGCTAACGTATGTATGACAAGTGCGATTCCAGTTCACTGAATATTGACGTTCTTCAAGGCAGGTGTCACTTCAAAGTCTCTTATTACTGTCATAATTGTAATGCATTTAGGGCTGTTCAAGTTACATTTATAGTGGAGGTGGGGGAGGGGGGCAGAACGGCTTTAACTGATTGATTGATTGAAATATATTGTATTATATATAAAATACACAAAAGGATTGGGCACAAGTTATCCAGCTTACGAGGCACTCTCCTATTTACATATTATAAAAGGATCATAATAGCAGAGGTGATGGCGACAACAATTCTTTTCTTTTTTTCAAATTTTACATTGAAAAATGTTAATAGAAAGGAAGGAAATGTAAGAACATACGTGCTATAAATATGAGATAGCTATAGATTAAGGAAGAAAAAAGAAGAAAAAAAGAAGAAGTGACAGAACAGTAATAAAAAGTTTAATGATATATTAATATATTTATTTATGATTAATACCAAAAAAAATTCATTTAATATCTGAAGATGCCGCGTCTTAATTCGTTTGAAAGATATGTTGGATATTTATATTAATCAGTTAATCAATTAAATCGTTTTGTTTGTTTGATATATTTATGAACATGTTGAAATATTTGTTTAT
>JAULBS010159612.1:0-11674 GCA_032355785.1 Symmetromphalus regularis | reverse complement strand
CGCAACTGCGACAGCAGTTTTCATCTTTAGGTTATATATCAGAAATATTGTATTTGACTTCATTCAAATAGCTACTACGGTTTAGTTAAACAAACAATGGTTTATTGTGAAATACTCAAAGTATGTTCATCAATATTGAAATAATTTTGCAAAGCACACATTTTGTGAGAATTAATCTAGTTGGGATGGTTATCGATGTTTGACATATCCTTCCCTTCAGAATAATTGGACTCTTTAAAGGGCAGAATGCACCTGCCAGAGAAAAACGTATTAATTATTCATCTGTCAACGTTTGTATCGTATTTCGGTTCCATTGATTCCAATTCCCAGAATGGTAATGACATGTACACACACGTTTACGTAACCTGGTTCCAGTACATTTGTCACTAGGATTGGTGGAGAACAAAATAAATAAATAAAAAGGTGTGCGTTAAGCTTTTCTTTTTTTCTTTATAATACTTTGCTTACAGTTTTTGTCCTCTAAAAAAACCTGGGCAGTCGATACAAATCTATATAATTATACCAGTGCTGTTGCCAGCATTGAGGCAGACAAGGCAATAGCCTCGTCTGTCTTTTTTTTCTGTCCTTGCTTATAAAATTGTACGAATCTACTTTAAAAAAAGAGTTTTATTTGGATATACAGTGGGGCCCTTTTAGGATTTGCCTCATATATTTTTTTTCTGACCATGCTTATAAAACGATACAAATCTACTTTAAAGAAAGTTTTATTTCAACATACATCCCCATGTATTATCTAGACCCAGCAGCATTTTATTATAGTGTCCATGTATTTCATATTTGCCTCATCTGTTTTTTTTCTGACCATGCTTATAAAACGGTACGTCTACTTTAAAGAAAGTTTTATTTCAACATACAGAGAGGCCCTTTTCAGATTTGCCTCATCTGGGTTTTTTCTGACCATGCTTATAAAAAGGTACAAATCTACTTTAAAGAAAGTTTTATTTCAACATATAGTGGGGCCCTTTTCAGATTTGCCTCATCTGTTTTCAGCCTCTATATCCATTTTTGTTGATAACTTCAATATACAGGTCGGAAAATTATCGGGAAGATAAAATTAACCATGTATTGTACACGATGGAGCCGATTTTGTTTATACGTATTAGCTTAGCTTAGGGATCCTTTTAAAATCATGTTCTAGTTATGAAATGTCTGAGGTAATATAACAAACATTTCAAATGCTACCTATATTTAATCTTGATGTCCGCATGTAAATCTGGTTTTTTAAAATTATTATAAAGACACTGACACTAATTATTATTGTCCTATTCAAATACTTCAAAGATTTTATGCATCATATATCACCCACAATGACTAGTGTGCAGCTAATTTAATTTTTAAACGATTCTCTATACACAGTCCTTCCAAATGTGTGTGTTCCAAATATAGAAGTTTTCTTCTAAAGCAAAGTACAACGCAGGTTGGTTGGTTGTATTTATGTTTGTGCTTATATCCAATTAAGGTTCAAGCACGTTTCACTTTTTCAAATTCATGTATATACCAAATTCTAAAAGATATTTTTAATTTTATACAAAATAAACAACATATCTGAAGATTTTAAGACATTTTAATACATAAATAAAGTTATTATTTAATCAAAAAGAAACAAAATAATATCGTATATTATACACAGAAAATTAAATATTGGTTTTATTCATTACAGTCTATCTAATATATTTTATTTTAAATAATTATTTAATAAATCGGATACATATGGTTTGACTGCTACACTTTAGCGTCAAACCGTTACCTAGTCAAATATATACCAGAACGCTAAACGACATGTGATTTTGTTTTGTACAAAATCAACACTATTTATACAATATAAAAATAAAAATGTATTTTTAGATCTTAAGAAATCAACAGCTTTGTCTCTGATTTCAATCTGGGTTATCTCCCACAGAGCTTTCTGATATTGACCAGTTTCGTCTCGCCTACGCAATTCTTCCACATTGTTAAGTATCCGTTGAGAGATTTCCATAGACATATGGACGATTCTTGTTTAGGAAATATTATACATAACATTGGGGAAAATATATAAATTGATTAGAATTTGTTTTGTGATGTTATAACATATTATTTAAAATGATTTCAATTAACAGCTATTTTGTTCTGGTATAATTCATAAATTAACACATTTATTAGCATCACTATGTCAAAATCCGCACTATATACTTAGAAAGAGATTTTGATGCGAACTATGTAATTCTGTAGGTTGTATGAAAAACATAATTATGTGTACATAATTATATTAAAATTTAATTGTATTAAAATAATAATTATAAATATTTTAAAATAAAATAAACAACATTTAAGTGAATAAATAAACACGCTTTCACCATTAATACATCAAATAATAAAATATATAGAGAACATTATTCTAAATACAAATCTAAATTTCATAACATCAAAATAAAAAAAATTCAGAAAGATTAATTAATAATTATATAATAACATAATATCACATCATAAATCAAAACAAATATTTACCTGAGGCTAGCGGTACAGGCTCGTGAGTTTTCACTACCATTGTTGATTCGCAAAATATTCGTATTCAAAAGACAAATATCAAAAAGGCTACAAGGTTTCTAAAACTAAAACATGACCACAGTTTTTCAAAATGGCGTACCAAATGCTTAGCGTCTGTTGTTGCGCACGAAAACTAATTATTGAAGGCTTATTGATCAAGAAAACGACGGAAGATTCCCATTCGAGTTTTTGTGACGTCAAATGGTTTGGCGCTGTCATTGGATGTCCGTACACACGCATGCGCTACTCCATTATTGATTTCTTGATACTGAAAGAATATGCATTATAATTGAGCAATGGTAGAGACAGAAGAACACAAAATGCTGCTGGGTTTGACCTTTCTATAATATACTTCTATGTAAAAGTTAAGCAACATCAGCATTGGATTTCTAATCTCAGTATCGGGTCCTACCCAGAGTGAGTGCTCCGCAAGGCTCAATGGGTAGGTGTATACCACTTACACCGACCTGTGGTCCACAAATGGTTTAACAAAGACCTTGGTATGTGCTATTCTTTCTGTAGGATAGTTCATATAAAAGATCCCTTGCTGTTTATAGATAAGAGTAACGGCATTAGTGAAGCGGCAGCGGGTTTCGGCTCTCCTACTAACACTAATCTCTGTCCTGGACAGAGAGCACAGGAAGCTGAGCCATGTGCCCAGCACAGCGTGCTTTAACCTTAATTGGTTATAAGCACGAAAATACAACCAACTACAACCAAATAAGCAGCATTTTTCATTAATTTTCATTCATGTGTTTTATAAAAGCAGCATGGTCAATTATTGTACGCCTGTACACTTGGAACACTGTATAAGCTAACAAATAAAACCATCAAAATTACGTGTCATCCCTAATTAAAAAAAATTAAAAAATTGCGTTCGGCACTATAACAATATAGCGGACGGAAATTATCGAATAATTCCGAAAATTATCGAATGCCGTTAAATTTTATTGTATAATTTTGTTTTAAAACATGATTAATATGACATCACGAACCAATATGTCTTTCACAAGATACAGTTAAACATAAGTAATTGAGTACATTTTTAACATTCGCTGATGCTTAACTTTTCTTGACGAGTATAATTCCGATTACGTTAATGTGAATTATTGGTTCACACAGAAACGCCACTCAAAGAAACGGAACGAAACGAAATATCCGATTAAACGTGTTACAAAACGATAATTGTTCTTTATTCACGATTTTGACAGGCTGACAAAGACATCACTGCCACAAAGATATCGATTTGTTGTACGTATATATTATACTCTGCTGGAACCGAGATAAGATGTAATGTGGTCAATATTAAACATTTGTATAGCATATCCACAAATACGATCCCTTGTTAATAAAAAAAAACTGCAACGCATCTTTAATTATTAGACTATATATTTCTTAAATCATGTACGTTCATTATGCTTGTTTAAGAGTGTGACTATCAAAGAGTCATCACCGAAATAATAATAATAAGCATGCACGGGGGTTGGGGGTTGGGGTGGGGGCTAACAGACACATTGGGAGTTAACAGAGGCATTGGGGCTAACAGAGACATTGGAGGGCTAATAGAGACTTTGGTAGGGGTTGGGTGGGGTTGGTGGGTCTAACAAATCAAGGCTCGAATCGTCGAGTTTCAAGTGGATGCGAGATTATGCTTGATTCAGAAGTATTAGCACCCCCCGGTTCCGCCGTGCCTGATAAGGTTCGTTGTACTTACATCAATGCCGTAGCCATAGGCTGAAAACAGAAGAGGCAAATCTTAAGAGCGCTCTGCAAACCTGAAGTTCTATTGTAATTGTTAAAATTCTTCTTATTTCTCTCCTTGACATCCTCCTCCTTCTTCTTCGCTAAAAGTATTTCCTCTACAGATAGCATTTAATTTATATTTTCTTATAACTGGTTTCAGAAATCAGATTTCAAAAAAGTCTTCAAGATTTTGTAAGTTGTACTTATATTCGTGTTTATATCCAATTAAGGTTCAAGCACGCTTTCCTGGCCCCACAACCCAGCTTCCTGTGTGTCCAAGACACAGGTTAGTATTAGTACATGTAGTGTTAATGTTATAAGGACAGACTGTGGGAAGGGCCGGATTTATAAAGGGGCAATTGACTGGGGCCCCCATCCAGAGGGGCCCCCAGACTTCCTTTATTAAAAAAAATGTAATAATTATAAAATTAGTTCCATTCTTTCATTTTAGTTAATTTAAAACAAAAAATGTCATGTAATTTCATTTCTATATTGAGAGGCCATCGAACTTGAAGTGCCCCGGGCCCCCAATGTCTAAATCCGGCCCTGACTGTGGGCGTTATCTAAACCGCTGATGAGTCTGCTGCTCAGTGGCGTGCAGAGATTTCATGATGTCCGGGGCCAACTCCTTGATTGTATGCCCCCAAGACTCAAGTACAACGCCTAATTTAAATTTCACTTTTTTATTGGATGCCGTCTGAAATGGATCCCCGTTTCTGCACGCCACTACTGCTGCTCTACTCATAGCGAGACATTATAAATTGATAATGTTCATTTACAAACCTAATTTAAATGGTAATGTTTTACACGTATGCAACACATATGAAAGTACACACTTTCCTGAATCCGTTAAATTAATGATTAAAATCGTGTGTTCTTCCTGGATTTTTCTGGAGGCTAGACAAACACGAAAATGTATTGTCCATTACGATTATTTACGCTAGCAAATCAACATAGTGTCAGGGGTACGTACGGGTTCGCCCGAACCTTAAAGTAATAGAATGCCTCTCCTTTCGTGACTTTAACGGAAGCCATGGAAACAGGAAAATGTATTGTTCACAGTGATTGGCTGGGCTAGTAAATCACCATGGTGTCACCAGAATGTGCAAGCTCCAGGCGTCTTAAGAGTTTTCAGTGAGTATTTTGTAAACAGGACGTCCGCACAATTAAATGTCTTGCCTAGAAACACATTGCAATGATTAATATGACCTGAGCTAAATATATTTTATAAACATACAAAATATAGCTAAGGGTGGAACATTTTATCCTAATAGAATATAGATTAAGAAAAACGGTTTGGACTTTCTTTCTTTCAGTCAGTATAATAATTCACCGTGACCTTTATATAAATATCAGAAGACCCATTTACAGTTTGGGCTATTTTCCGTTTCAACCGGTGGTTCACAACTGGTTCATCGAAGGGCGTGGTATGTGTTGTCCTGTGGGAAGTGCATATAAAAAAACACTTGTTGCTTATCGGAGAGTAGCATATGTGGCTGCAGCGGGTTTCCACTAAAGAAATATGTCAGAATGACCATAATTATGTTTGACTTCCAATAGTCAGTGTGCTCTAGAAGCGTCGTTAAATAAAACAAACTTTACTTTATATAAATATTGCTAGGCATAACTAAATCTTGAAAAACATCGAACAAAGAACAATTTTATGAGCTGTTTGGTAATTCTTCCACTGAATAAAATAACTATAACAATGTATCCCTCCCTCTCCCCCGTCGTATTAACAGCATGTTTACAATAAGAAGACGGGCCCAATGGAATGAAGTTAAGTTAGAAAGCAAGTTGAGAATTATTTGAGTCAGTATAATTGCATCTGAGTTTTATGTTTGCCAAGGCCGAAAAAAAAACCTAAGTTTACGGAATAGAATATAAATGTCATCACAGCTGAAGATGGAAGACGATTAACCTAATGAATGGAAATTGAGGGCAAGTGAAAAAGCAATTTGGGAATTCATTCACAGGACACTAGCATACTAATAACTAAAATTTCAAAAAACTCCACCAAGATAAACAGTGCACGAGCGACCTAAAAACGGGAAATATATTTAATCCAAAAAAAAGTTTTATTTAACGACGCCTCTTGAGCACATTGATTTTTATCTTATCAGGTATTGGACGTCATGGTCGTTATGGCGATTCTGACATATTTCTTTAGCGGAAACCCGCTGCAGCTAAATAGGCTACTTTTTCCGATAAGCAGCAAGGTGTCTTCTATATGCACTTTCCCACAGACAGGACAGCACACACCACATTTTATGAACCAGTTTTTGGACCACTAGTTGGAACGGAAAATAACCCAAACTGCTATATTAATTTCAAGTCAAAATAATTGCACTAATTATTGAACTTTAAATATAGCTGAAAGTGGCAGGTTTTATTTCCAATATTTTCTTGACTTCTGTCTTGTGAAGATAACAGGTTTTGAATAATTATCTTAACAGCTTTGTCGTTCCGATATTTGATGTCATGTGGTGATATTCTCAAAATTATACGAGTTATTAGTCGCATTTGTCTGGAAGACTTCCTGCCCATAAATTTCTGTCTCCTGTTTATATGGATGTGACAATTCTTAATCTCTTTTATAGAAAAAGTCTTGGAATATTGGCAGTCCTCCTATAAAAGGTCAAGAACGGATGAATTTGTCTCGTGCAGGTCCCGTATTGGTCAGGCATAACGCACATTTTTAGATTCTCCAGTGTGAACATTGACAGTGCGTCATACTATGGTGAATTGTCCTAACCTGCAGCCGGTTAGATACAACGTATTTGGAAATGAGGGTTTGGTGAAATTTCGATTCCATCCACAATGCATTATTAATTTTTTTAAATAATTTACAAGAAATTTATTTTCTGTGTTACTTTAATTTGATTTTTACCACAAACTTATTTATTCCATATAATTTTTACTATATTATATATAGTTTAATGTAATAAATCAGTTCTTTACTTATTTTTTAATAAAATATTTATATTAACCATGGTATAACCTCCAATAGCCGATGCATTTTTGTGCTGAAGAATAGTTAATCATACAACACAATACTCTTACATAAGAGTCATGGAATACACGGTATGCATTCAGGAAATATGTCCCCGTTAGTTGAACACAACTGAATCATACAAAATAGATCGATTATTAACTTACTAATGAATTAATTTTATTATTAATTATTATTATAATTAATTTTGAGAGCATTGTTACAGATTCACACCAGTGAGCACTACGGTATTAACAATATATGTTGTTCATAGAAACATACGATATTTAATCAGCAGTATATTACAATTATGATATTTATAAAAGATAATAAAACAATATATATATATATATATATACAGGCCCGTACGCAGGATTTTCTTTAGGGGGTGCGTTTGTGAAGGCCCGAAGGGATATCCATGTTTTAGTTTCATTTTTAACGTTATTCTAGTAAATTAGCGTCAATCCAAATTTGCATTTACGGACCTCGACAGATTTAGGGGGCGCGTGAGCACCCGTCGCACCCCCCACCCTCCCTGTGTACGGGCCTGTATAGTTTGTATGTTGATTAAATTACATAGCCTCGGTGGTCCAGTGGTAGGATGTTGGACTATCAAGCAGAAGACAGTGGTTCAAAACCCGTCGGAGGCTGGCTCACATTTGACTACGTGTAACGATTTACCAAATATTTGATATCTAATAGCCGATTATTAATAATTCAATGTGCTCTAGCAGGGGCGTGTCTGGGCATGCGCACTTACGTACGTGCGTACGTTGGGATTTGAAAATCGAAAAATTAATAATGCGGAAAATGCAATAAAAATTGAAGCCTTGCTAGGGTAAGGTATATTTAATCATTTAAGTCATTACTCATACACAAAAAATCTTTAAAAGCGTGAAATTTCAGTTTTGGATTTTAATTTATTATATTTACACTTTACAGGCACTTAGTGTTTGTGCCTATAGGGTCTTTCCAAAACATGAGTTGATCGGCCTTCAACAAGTGATTGCCCTTTTACCGCCATCTTAATTGCCGAGTAACTCCCCTTTGTTTACTATGCGCGAATTTTTTTTTTAAATATGGCGTCCGTCACTGAGTTTGAATACCCGTACAAAGATGATGTTTTTGATCAAATTCATACAGTTACTAGCTCTAATAACAATGACAAGATGTGCCTGTTAACCAGCAAGTGGAACACTGTCCACGCTTCCAAGCAGGTTACAGGTTCGAACCTTTGGTGCTCAATGCTGTGCGTATAACCACAAACGTCTCTGTCTAGTGGTGTAAAAATAAATTACATTTCAATAGTGTAGGCTAATTAACAAAGTTGAAAATTTTCTAAAACACGGCTTATTTTAATGAAAATAACACGAAAAAGTTTTGTTATATAATTAGATATAAAAAAAATCTGTTAAATTTGTAACCCACATATGCTTAGCCATTATACACTCAACCAAAAAAGAAAGCATGCATGTAATCAATAGTCATTTATTTCATAAACCAGACGACACTGATGGCATACATTCTGGAATTAGATAACCACAACATTTAGGAGGAGGTGTGTGTGTGCATTAATATCACAAGTTGCGGAAGTGTTTGCTACCAATGGACCATTAACTATTACCACCCAATGAAACAAAAATATTTCAACATGCATACTTTCTTTTTTCATTGAGTATATCAGCTCTGCATCTAACTAGAGTTTAAGAGAAGCTTCTTTGCTTTCTATGTCGTATAAATACTTCATAATGAAGTTCTTTGATCTTAGAGAGTTTCATTTAGCCGAAGATCCTCCGACTGCATCTTAATTAGTTGAGGTTGGTTAGCTGCACTTATTTTCTTGCTTATATCCAATTAAGGTTCAAGCATGCTGTCTTTTAAAGAGAGCTCAACTTCATGTGCCGTCTGTCCAGGACAGAAGTCACTGGACCACTGAAGCTCACTGCCAGGCAAATTCATCTGAGTGTGGTTAGATAGAATCCCTTCAGTGGTCCTATTGGACTGTTTCTTGTTTCTGCCAATGCTTCCTCAAGTTCATGCTAATTAGATATAGTAGTCAATGTTGTACTAGAGGGTTTCTTTTTGAATTGTGGGTGTTACAAATTTTGAGAATTGCCCTCATCTTTTGAAATGTTTATCACAAATCCTCTTTGTATGCAATTTTCCTGTTACATCCCCCCCATTATGAAATCTAAGGTCTAAAAAAAAATTGTTTGGTTTTATGTAGTCTTCTCTATCTATTGGCAGATCCAGAAAATCCATTTGGGGGGATCCAATAATATGCCAGATTAAAAAAAATGTTAATCATAAAATTTAGTGGGGGCAGGCCCTTGGAAACCCCACCTAGATTCACCACTGCTATCCTAACATTTTTATTTTGACAAGTTTTAGACATGGTTCTATTATTTAATATCTCAGTACTGAAATGACATTCTTGGGAAAACAAACGATCTTTAAAAATTATAATCAAGAATGTTTTTTAGTAAATATAAATTATAAAAAAAATGATTTTAGAAAACCCAACATGAATCGTGTAGTTAACTCAATGTTGTGACTTGTAAACTTAACATACAAAACAGGAACCAAACAATTTATTCTTCCAGACCAAATGCATAAATAGTGGCAGATCCAGAAAATCCATTTGGGGTGGGGTGAGGGTGGGGGGGTAGGGTCTAAAGAATCCTCAAATTATTTTATGTTAAAAGTAAATAAATAAATTTTAAAAGATAGCAATGTTTAAAAATGCTATTTAAATTGAAAATATATTCCATTCCAACCAGTGGTCCACAACTGGTTCATCAAAGGCTGAGGTATGTGCTGTCCTGTCTGTGGGACAGTGCATATAAAAGACCCATTGCTGCTTATCAGAAAGAGTAGCCTATGTGGCAGCAGCAGGTTTCCTCTAAATAAACGTCCAATAGCCAATCATAAGATAAAAATCAATGTGCTCTAGAGATGACAAACTTTACTTTAAATTGCAAGATTTAAGGGGGGCAGACCCCAGGGACTTTGCCTGGAACTGCCACTGATAAACAATCTGACATCAAAGATAAGCTTCAAATACATGATGAATATCAATTATTTTATTACAGGTAAGTGTTACATAATAATTCAAGATAAACTGATACATGTTACAGATGTTCAGTAGTAATAAACAATTTAATATGTCAAATAGTTCTTATTAGTTTTAAATGGCAAATAATTTCAGGTGCTGCATTTCAGTTAGTTAAGATACATCCATTTTTAGTATATTTCATCTATATCAAACATAAATATAACATGTACATACATGTCCATTTTTTGGGTATTGATAAAAATAGTACATTTATTTAAACTGTTATATGTTGAGTACACAGTTATCTTAGCACAGATGAATATTTTAAAAACATCACGGACTCATGTTCTGCTACTGTGTTGGTAAATATGGATGTCATATGACAGTATACTTTAAATCCTGCCATAATAGTTCTCTAAAGTCTCGCACTAAAAAACCAGAGATAAAAAAAAAACATATATGAAGGATAAAAACTCTGGAAAAAGCGATAGACTTGATGCTGGACATGTTTCTTTATTACTAAATGTTCAAGAACTTCAAACTCCACCATTCCAATTGCATAGTCCACTTTGATCCTTGAGTCATGCAGAATTTCGCATTCCTACCAGATCCAGCAAACTGCAATAGAAAGAAAAACACCCGAACAGTATCATTCCTATTAAATTATTGAGTAATTTCTATCCTAGGCAGGTAATCCACCTTCATGGATTGCATTTCACAGCTGGATCTGTCAACCTTTATTGAATACATTGTATAATTTAGGCATATACATGACTTGTGTATATAACATTTATGTATCTAGAGATGTTTTTATCCTTTAACAATGTAAACAACAACACACCACATTAATCTACAATTCATAATAATTTTCTTAAAAGACAGACACATTATAAATCTATGATATCCATTTTATTGTTTAACTAATAAAATGAAAAGAGAATTAAAAACAAATTTGATAAATTCACAATCTTAATATTATTGTGTCGCAAACAAAACAAAAAGAGAATAAAGAAGACTTCATAAATCAATAAAACATATTTTATTGCCACAAACAAAACAAAAAGAATAAAGAAGACATCATAAACTAATAAAATATATTTTATTGTGCCACAAACAAAACAAAAAGAGAATAAAGAAGACTTCATAAACCAATAAAACATATTTTATTGTGTCACGAACAAACAAAAAGAGAATAAAGAAGACTTCATAAACCAATAAAACATATTTTATTGTCTCAAACAAAACAAAGAATAATAAAGAAAAGACTTCATAAACCAATAAAACATATTTTATTGTCACAAACAAAACAAAGAATAATAAAGAAAAGACTTCATAAA
>JAULBS010159601.1:0-11675 GCA_032355785.1 Symmetromphalus regularis | reverse complement strand
TTGATAAACCAGTTGTGGACCACTGGTTGGAACGGAAAATAGCCCAAACTGCAAATGGGTCCACCGAGAAGGATCGAACTGACGACCGACCGGTTCACAGGCAGACATTCTACAATTTGAGCTAGATCCCACTCCCCTCTTTTACCTTCCCAGCCAGTGCCCCATGACAGGTATATCAAAGGTATGTATTGTCTTGTTTGTGAGAAAAAAGTAAAGTTTGTTTCGTTTAACGACGCCTCTAGAACACATTGATTTTTATCTTATCATCAGCTATTGGACGTCAATCATATGGTCATTCGGTCTTTGTGAGAAATGCATAGGACACATCCCAATGAGCCTCAATCATCCAGCGGTAGGACACTGTACCATCAAGCTGAAGACAGTGGTTCAAAACCCGTCAGCGGCTGGCTGACAATTGACTATGTGTCAAAATTAGCAAATGTTTGACATTCAATAGCTGATGATTGATAAATCAATGTGTTCTAGTGGTGTCATTAAACAAAATAAACAAACTGTCCAAGGTGGTTTAGTCTCAGCATCAAATCCCCTAGGTGGACTCATTCTTTAACTTTTACCTTCCCAGCCAGTGCTCCACGACTTCTATATCAAAGGCTGTAGTGTGTGCTCCTGTCTATGGGAAATGCAAAGGACACATCACTTGCTGGTAATAGAAAAATATAGGGTTTCCTATGAAGACCATATGTCAGAATTTACAAATGGCTGACATCCAATATTCCATGTTTACTAATCAATGTGCCCTAATCTCTTAAACACAAAAAACAACCTTTTGAACTGCCCATGTTTGTAATGATTTTAAAGACAAAAAATACCATGATTATTGTAATAACACAGTATTGTATATAAAAATCTTTTCTTGCCATAATGAAGAAAGAATAAAAGAACTGTTGCTTTTATAGGGAGACAAACGAATGAATGCAATGCATGTTAAAAAATTTCATATACACAGCTGTGATGTTGCAATGAACATCAAATCATGCTTTTTTCTTCAAATGCATTTTATTCAATTTTTTCGAATTTGAACAATATTCACTTTCAGTTACATCTGTTACCAATAGTGGGAATACATTTGTCTTGATGCTTAATGCACATGATATGACATTTTTAAAGAAAATATTCAAATATCCATTACATTCTACTTGCCTCAGTACATATAGTCAGAGCAAGCACTTATGGTATGGCTGGTATAGTCAAGGCTGTACCACATTTTCAAGAGGTACGGTCTGGCCGTACCAATTTTTCAAGAGGGACGGTCTGGCATAAGGCTCGGCTGGTAATCTAGAGCTGTACAACTATGTTTTAAACTGTGCCGCCCCTGTTAGTTAAAGAACAGATGGTAAACCAGGCTAATTAACTTTTTAATTAACAGACGAGAAAAAATATGCACAGAAGCATGTTTTTTATCATTAAATTAGAAGATACTACTAATGTAAGCTTAGCTTTCTAACCCTGGTGGAGAGGTCATTCTGCTCAAGGCTAGTAGATAATGAGTTCAAATCCTGCCATAGATTGTTTTTGTTTTTTTTATTAATTAATTTTTGTTTCTGGTTTAACAACACTGCTAGAGCACATTGATTTATTAATCATTTGCTACAGGATATTAAATATTTGGTTATATTGACACATAGTCAAGTGTAAACTAGCTTCCAATGGGTTTTGAACCTCTGTCTTCAGCTTGAGATTCTGATGTTCTACAACAGAAACATAGAGGTCTAACTATAAATGTGTAAGGGAAGGTAATCTTGACCTGCGGCTAGTCACTACTACATACTGGCAGTTAAGTTATGCTGGTCAGTAACCAGTCTAACTATAAATGTGTAAGGGAAGGTAATCTTGACCTGCGGCTAGTCACTACTACATACTGGCAGTTAAGTTATAGTTAAGTTATGCTGGTCAGTAACCGGTCTAACTATAAATGTGTAAGGGAAGTAATCTTGACCTGCAGCTAGTCACTACTACATACTGGCAGTTAAGTTATAGTTAAGTTATAGTTAAGTTATGCTGGTCAGTAACCGGTCTAACTATAAATATGGTAGGGAAGGTAATCTTGACCTGCGGCTAGTCACTGCTACATACTGGTAGTTAAGTTATGCTGGTCAGTAACCAGTCTAACTATAAATGTGTAAGGGAAGGTAATCTTGACCTGTGGCTAGTCACTACTGCATACTGGCAGTTAAGTTATGCTGGTCAGTAACAAGTCTAACTATAAATGTGTAAGGGAAGGTAATCTTGACCTGCGGCTAGTCACTACTACATACCGGTAGTTAAGTTATAGTTAAGTTATGCTGGTCAGTAACCGGTCTAACTATAAATGTGTAAGGAGAGGTATTCTGACCTGCGGCTAGCCACTACTGACTGCCAACAGTCTGTTTTGTCTGGTATTATTGATTTTACAACAAAACTAATACCTACTCAAATATCTCAAATGTTGTGTCTACATCCAGGTTTTCATGGTCAAGGAAATCCACTACTGCGACATAGGCTAATCTTTCCAATTAGCAGCAAGAGATCTTTTCTGTACCGTGTCATTTTGTATTTGTATATTATTTCTCACATGGTATAAAACAGCATGAGTTTGGTAAGTGACTAAATTAAATTTACACTATACATTATGTGCTAGAAATAAATACATACAAAACAATATATGTGTTGGATTTAGTTTTTTGCATCCTACGTGTGTATTTATTTTTTAAAATATAAAATTAATATATTTAATATGAAAAAATATCAAATATACCAGTTTAATGTTGTATAAAATCAAAAAAGTATGAAATGGATACATGTTCAATATCAAAAATATGAAATGGATGCATGTTCAATATCAAAAATATGAAATGGATGCATGTTCAATGTCAAAAATATGAAATGGATGAATGTTCATTATCCAAAAATATGAAATGGATGCATGTTCAATATTACAAAATATGAAATGGATGCATGTTCAATATAGAAAAAATATGAAATTGATACATGTTCAGTATCAAAAATATGAAATGGATGCATGTTCAATATAAAAATATGAAATTGATACATGTTCAATGTCAAAAATATGAAATGGATGCATGTTCAATATAAAAATATGAAATTGATACATGTTCAATACCCAAAAATATTAAATGGATACATGTTCAATATCCAAAAATATTAAATGGATACATGTTCAGTATCCAAAAATATTAAATCGATACATGTTCAATATCCAAAAATATGAAATGGTTGAATATTTAACATTCAAAAATATGAAATGATTTCATGTTTAATATCCAAAAATATGAAATGGACACATTTAATATTGGAAATAAAAATGAAAACGATCAAAGTTGATGTTCAGTATCCAGTAATATGACATGTATAAATATACAACATCATGATAAAACCCAAAATAGCTGATCAATTTGATTTATGCCATGGAGACATTAAACCTTCATTCATCGACAGTAAACCATTTCCATGAAATACCACGTCCTTTTCATTAACGTCAGGTCATGTGCCGTTCTCTCTCGGCACCAGCTTCGCCAGTCTTGAGACAGACTCAGGCTACAGGAAATAAATTATATTCAGATGACGTCAATGAGACGAACGCTGGAACGCAAGAAGGAACGCAAAATTCACATTATTTTTGTGTCCCAGTTATCACTGGGTTACTGGAGCAACTGGAAACACTCTCTGATTGGCTGACAATAGCCCGAGAATGCCAGCAAGATTTCATGTTTAACATCAAGTTGTTTGTTGTCTGGTGAGAGGCGGCACTAACTCTACACAGTTTGGGATATTAGCTCAGAAGTGTCAATATTTGATGTAGTGATATCAAGCGTAAATAATTACTATAGATGGAGACAGAATGTCGTTTACTCAGACATCAAACAATTTTTTTTTGTATTAATTTTTTAAAATCACATGCTGACAAATGTAGGGATGTGAGGGAGAGGGAGGGTGATGGAGGGTTCATAGCTTTATTTTAAACATACTATATACTGTTTTAAAACAGAAAATAATTTCAATTAAAAAAATATTTGGTTTATTTTCTTTAACAATACCATTAGAGCACATTGATTTATTAATCATCGGGTACTGGATGTCAAACATTTGGTTATTTTAGATAATGAGTTCAAATCCCACTATAGGTTGTTTTTGTTTTTTTCTTAATTATTTTTTGTTTTGTTTAACAACACTGCTAGAGCACATTGATTTATTAATCATCGGCTACTGGATGTCAAACATTTGGTTATATTGACATATAGTCAAGTGTGATACAGTCTCCAACAGGATTTCAACCACTGTCATCAAACATAAAAAAAAATCTTTTGCTGACAAACGTTAGAGAGGGTGATAGGGATCCATAGCTTTATTTTAAATGTACTATATATTATTTTAAAACAGACAATAATAATTTTTTTTATGTTATATGTTACAGGGATGAGAACAGGTCAGACATAAAAAAGAGAGTCATGGCGAGAGTGCGTATAGCTTGCTCTCTTTATTGCATAGGAAGTGAGGGGGGCAAGGGGGCATGTTCCCACCACTTTTTTGATGTTTCGTATATATTTATTCATTTTTCAATATGTGTCTGTGTGTGCTCCACCCACTTTTTTGATGTTTCGTATATATTTATTCATTTTTCAATATGTGTCTGTGTGTGCCCCACCCACTTTTTTGATGTTTCGTATATATTTATTCATTTTTCAATATGTGTCTGTGTGTGCCCCACCCACTTTTTGGCAGCTTCCTATACCACTGGTCAGATATATAAGATTATATGTTACATGTGAGTAATATGCTGTTAGCTTTCTGCCAGATCTATCCACCCACCACTTTATTTTCTCAACGGATTTGGAATAATATTGCTAAGTGTCAAAATTAATCCCAAAAGATTGGCAGGACATTCCCATCCCTAATGTTGATAGGCAATAACATTTATCACATCTTAGTTATTATTTACATTTCTAATTTTGGACCCTCCATTATCTCTTTGATTCTAGTTCTAAATTTAACCCATCTTACAGATAATTTGGCACTTCATGTTCTAAATGTGCACCTTATCATTCTAAATTTGATCTTTTATTTTCTAAACTTATCTCCTCACATATCTGTATCAGTGGGATCTGCAATTAGCATATAAAGACATTCCAAATCCCAAATTAATACTTTTCAGTGGTAAAGGAAGGTGCCAAAAAGTCTGGATTGGGGAGGGGGGCACAGTGAAAAACACAGACACATACATGTATTTACATTGGAAAATAAATAAATATATACCGGTATGAAATATTTATAAAGTGTGGGGGAGGCACATGCCTCCTTGCTACTCACTCCCCCCCTTCCTACGCCATTGCTTTTAGAATTTTTTTTTCTCTGTTAAAGGTGTACCCACCTCAAAAAATCATGCATACATGCCTGCATTATTTTCCAATTTGGCCCCTCCATCTTTTTTTCTTTTCTTTTTTTATTCCTATAGCACTTTCTAAATTGCCTTATTACAAAACTATTTTTTTAGTGTAGTAATACATCAACTGGCATGCAAGATTACACTATTAAATAAATAATGTCTGTTGTTAGGCAACAAAGGCTACAGGGTTTGCGTGCATAATGGATTTATTCCGCAATTATGTGACTCAGTCTTTTAAAATGACAGCCTAATTTTTATGAAAGCTACCTAATTGTGTGGTAATTTGCGTGCTTGATAAATCACTTTCAATTTATTTAAGGAAATAGGGTTCAAATCTCAATCTCAGTTCCGGTTTCAAACCGAATGAGTGCTCTGCAGGACTCAGTGAGTGGGTTTACACCATTTACACCGACAATGGTCCACAAATGGTTTATCAAAGACTGATATGTGCTATCCTATCTGTGGGATAGTACATATAAAAGATCCCTTGCTGCTTATCAGAAAGAGTAGCCGCATTAGTATGGTGGCAGCAAATATTGTCTCTTTTACTCACACCAACCTCTGTCCTGAAAAAACAGAACATGAAGCCGAGTTGTGTGCCCAGGACAGCGTGCTTGAACCATAATGTGATATAAGCATGAAAATAAGTACAACCATTCAACAAGGAAACCGAACAATTAAACGATAGAATGCTCTTCTAATGATATTTCCCATTTCAGCCAGTTGTCCACAATGACATAACAAAATACTCTGGTACATGCTGTTCTGTTCGTGAAAAGTGTATCTGTGTCAAAATTTGGTGTAATGAGTTTAAAGTTTTTGTTTTATTAAAGATGCCTCTAGAGCACATTGATTTCTATCTTATCATCGGTTATTGGACGTCAATCATATGGTCATTCTGACATATTTATTTATAGGAAAACTCTATTGCCGCAACATAGGCTACTCTTTCCAATAAGCAGCAAGGGGTCTTTTATATGCACCATCCCACAGACAGGACAGCACATACCATTGCCTTCGATGAAGCAGTTGTGGACCTCTGGTTTAAACAGAAAGTATCCCAAAGTGCAAATGGGTCCACTGAGAAGGATCGATCCGATAACCGACCGGTTCACAGGCGGACATGCTACCATTTGAGCTACATCCTGGTCCTATCCGAGAATGAGTCCACCAAAGGACTTTGGTTCTACAAACAAAACACTATTGGTAAATAATCTTTCCACTCAGCTTCATTCTGCCCTTTACAAGCCATGCATACCTAGGATTATCAACACAGAGACCTGTAAAATGCACAACACATATGACCCATGTTTCAAATATGATTTAATCTATAAATTTACATAACCAATCTATCACTCAGATTTGTGACACATCACCAGGAAATGAGTCTTAAATAGATTTTTGGCTGTTTTTAGTTTTTTACATGGTTAAAAGAATCAGAATGTGCTCTTCATTATGATACCTGAATCAAATTTCTACTGCAATTAGTCTTGACATTATAAGGTATGTATGTGGCCATTTTTTAAAAATTGTGTTAAAAAATTATAAGACCATCAGTTTTTTCCAGTACTTTTAAATATATTGAATGATACTTGTGAAGAAAAATACATGTAAGTTAACTGTAACATAAAAAAATGAAAACAACCAAGATGGTGCCATTGCAGATTATTTTCGCCAGTAGCCCTGATAGAGGACTGCGAGTTGAGATTCATTTCGTGGTGTCAGGACACATATATTAATTACAATTAATTTGTTTTATTTATTTAATTATTTAAATAGTTTATCTCCAAACAATTGATTGTATTGTACAAACCACATGTCATAATATTCTGTACAGCAATGATCCAAGGCTCCCCAACCTTGGCATTTGCTATTTATCTGGGGGCAATAAAATATATTTTTTTAAATTAAAAAAAAAAAAAACAATTAAGAAACCCCCCCCCCACCTCAAAACACAGCAATAATGTAGTGATTGTATCACCATTATGTTTTTCAGGTGGTTTCTGATTGCTAGAAATCGACCAAAATCATTTGATGGTGAAAACACATACAATGGAAACCAAGTCAGTACAGCAGCATTACATTCTTCGGTGAAGTTGTTGGTGATGACTTTGGTGCATCTTCTCAAAACACTCAAATAAATACAACAGATCATTGTTTTGATAACTTAGATCTATCCATGGAAAATGACAAAGAAACAACAGACGAGCGAATGAATACGACATATAATGATTACGAAAACCTAGAGTAGTCCATGGGTACAAACTTTTAACAATCGCGTTATGTAAAGTCTTTTAACTTCCATAATTATTTCACTCTGCGTCATGGGTGAGGAGTGGCGGGGTTAGCGAAAGGGCGAAACATATTTATTTATAAGTATACAGGCCCGTACGCAGTGGAGGTGAGACGGGTGTGAACGCACCCCCCTAAATCTGTCGAGATCCGTAAATGCAAATTTGAATTGACGCTAATTTACTAGAATAACGTTAAAAAACATTCGAGCCTTCACAAACGCACCCCGCTAAAGAAAATCCTGCGTACGGGCCTGGTTTATTATATATAGAAGAAAAAAAACACTTAAATGTTTAGCAAATCAATGTGTGGGGAGGTGTCTAGTGTCCCCCAATTGCGACCCCACTATTTAGAAGCTAGCTCTGTATCACTGATTAATTTCATGCCAAGATTGAGAACATTCATTTTGCATCTGTGTCATCACTTGAGCTCAACATGTTTCAGTATGTTGATAAACACAGTGTATATAAACACACAGTATGGGCTGAAAATAATTTGAGTAGGGAGACCTTACATGGGGGTGCATTCAGGACGAAAGTGCTAGCTTGACTTGTTTTTACGCTTCATGTTAAAACTTACGAGAATGTTAGAAACCAATGAAATTGCTCCGTAGCGACATTGAATGCTAGGCTGTCCCGAACACATATTAGTTGGCGAACGTTACACAAAGAGTTTCTAGGTTTTGTCAACTATGGTCTTATGCATGTTATTGGAAATGTTTTTCATTAAACTGACGTCTCTTCGACATAGATTTTCTTTTCTCTGGAAACTCTTTTGATCGGTCAACTATTTACTTTTTTTTATGCAAAGAGTAGCCTACACATTTAATTTTTGTTTTCAAAAAATGTACTTCCTCTGGAATTGAAAACAATGTATCAGGTGTCAGACCAAATCCGTTTCGCTTCCCACTGTTTCAGTAGACGTATGCAAATTGTAAACTACACCTAAAACGAGATGAATTTTCGTTTTAAGATTCAAGGTGAAACTCTGAATTTCTTCCATCGTAACTGGCATCATATATTTTTCACTGATCTTATCGCTTTCCACTGTTTCAGTAGACATGTGTTGATTGTACACAACACCTAAAACCAAACGAATTTTCGTTTTCAAATACAAGGTGAAACTCAGTTTCTTCCATCTGAACTGGCAAGAAGTATGTGTTAGTGATTATTTTATTCTTGAGAAAGTTTGTATTATACAAATAAAACGTCGAGTTTAATTTCTTTTCTCTTTGTTTATACATTGGATGTTTCTTTTGAATATACATGTATATAATATATGTTATAGGCAATGTGTCATTTGGTCAAATGACTGAAATATTAGTTCGTGAAGGATCCACAAAACGGGATACACCATGTGTGTGTGTGTGTGTGTGTGTGTGTGTTAGCGTGTATGTGTGTGCGTGTGTGTGAATGAGTGTGTGTGGCTGTGTGTGTGAGTGACTGAGTGAGTGTGGATGTGTGTGTGTGAGTGTGTGAGTGTGTGTATGGCTGCTTGTGTGTGTGTGAGATTGAGTGAGTGTGTGTGGCTGTGTGTAAGTGTATGTGCCTGTATGTAAGTGAGTGTATGTATGTGTGTGTGTGTTAGTTATTTGTATAAGGCACTTAAAATTATAATGGTGTGCAAAATATTTCAACACAAATACGTTTTAGAGTGCTGCAACTATGATAGTGTCCCTTTAAAGAGTCAGTAGATATCATAAGATAAATTTATCTTTCTTGTTTGTTTTTCTTTTGTTTTTGTTTTCATTATCAGCCGTTTAAATATTGGGTTCAATACTGTATAGGGCGCCATTAGTCAGTGCCATCTTTATATATTTTAGGGTATCAATTGTCGCAAAAAAAAGGCGCCACAGATTATTGTGAGACAATGCCCCCCATGTCTCCCTTGTCCCCCACCCCTTCAGTTATTATTATTATTAAATATTATTATTATATATTATTATGTTTTTAATCTTGCAGTAAGGAAACTTGGTATAAAATTAAAACTTCAGCAAAACAACATTGCATGTACACAAATAAAATCATACATCACTTTATAAACGTGAGCCACACAACTAGATAATTTGGCTAATTAATCATTGGATAATTTGGTAATTTTGATACATAGTCACTGTGAGCCAGCCACAGGCGGGTTTTGAGCCCCTCTAAGATTGAGTGTACGATAACCACTAGCGGATCCAGGGAGGGGCATCCAGGGATCAAACACCCCCACTTAGTCGAATTAAAAAGAAAATCATCCTTTTACGAGTGGAACGACGTGAACATTTACCATTTTTTTTCACCAATTTCTATTCATTCATCACTTTTGGTCCCTCCACTCCTTTCACATTTGGACCCCCCTTTCAAAAATCCTGCATCCGCGCCTGCTACTGAGACTCACACTTCTAATTAACATACTGTAGTAGTGGAATAAGGGTGGTCTAGGTGGTGAAACATTTTAATACTTCTCCTACCCCCATTTTTAAAATGACCTGTTCCAGTTGAGCTTAATTACTTTTAAATCACTTTTCAATATTGATTTTTTAACACTATCTTTAACTCTACTCCTGTCTAATTAACTAGATCCATGCATGTAAAGAGGCCAGAACGGAACAGGGTAGTAGTATGGGGGGTGGGGTAGGGGCAGGTGGGCTAGTGTTACATCACTTTAGGTGCACGGGCCGAGTGTACTTTTAACAGATTATTAATAACAAGAACAGTGAATGCCATTTCGACAGTACTACATATGAAATTAAATTAATTACAGTAATATTACATTTGGGTGCCAAATGATCGTTAATTTGCAACAATAATTTTATAGGAGCTTTATGAACTATTAACTTATCAACGGAACAACTAAAGTTGGTGATAATGTTAGATTAATACTTGATATAAAAACACATAATTATTGTTGATGACGTAAACTCGATGTTAAATTACACAAGTATGTTATTTGATATCATAATTACTGCAGTCAGTAAATGATTGTGTTTTAAATATAATAAATAAGACTGGAAATAATGAGTTCGTGGAAGCCGGCCAATAAAGTCTGTAGGAGACGGTGATTTGAGTCTTGAGACTGTCTGTCGAGATGGACCAATAGGGCCGGTACTATCTACTAGTATTATTAATTCCAAGGATGGATGCAGGATTTCTGAAAGGGGGTCCAAATGTGGATTTCTGAAAAGGATGGAAGGGTCCAAAAGTGATGAGTGAATAGAAATAGGTGAGAAAAGGGTTAATTATTACGTCCGTCTACTCGTAAAAGGGTTAACAAAATCGAGAAAGGTGTTCTGGCCCCATGGACCCCTGGATATTAAACGTATACTACAGAACACTCAAATTATAATTTTGTGTAACCTATTATGAAGCTCCTTCTCCAAGATGCCATTTTAAGAAAAGTAGTAGATTGCTTTAATTGACAGTGATTTGTATATTTATTTTATGGTATACTCAATATTTTAAAATAAATAGAATTATGAAGATTGTCACCAATTCCTGTCGGACGCACTTTTAAATATTTATTTATGGAGTTTATTATTTTTTTCCTGTTAATAAATTTGTATACCTGATGGTGGAGTTTTAGAAAATACAGTGGCATAGCTTCCATTGAGGCAATGAGGCAACTGCATCACTAGAGGTTTTTGCAGAATAAAAATTAATGTGATTATTATTATAAAAGTTGATTAAAATACGAGAATTAGCTAGAAAAAAGACCAAAATTACACCAATGAATTATTTGAATAATACTTTTCAAAGTTGTATCATCTTTATAACAGTGTTATTTTTCAATTATTACCTACCTACAAGTTGTTTATAAAAAAATAATTCTAAGGCAAATGTGTGTCAAAAATAAACTCCAGAAATATAGGATTCTCATTCAACCAAAAATATGAAGAGTCCGTGGACTCATGAGAGAAAATGTGTAGTCTAAAACAAAATTTAGAGATTCCATTGTGAATTATGAAAAGTCAACATTTGAAGTTGAAATTATATACCCA
>JAULBS010159590.1:0-11675 GCA_032355785.1 Symmetromphalus regularis | reverse complement strand
CGTTTACCTGATATCCGATAAGCTATATGCGAAACAAAATGCGAAATCGCTGTGTGATCACCCCAACCCATTTTCCTGTACCTGTTTATGTGCACACGTCATGAGATATATATATGAGAAATGACGATATGCATTTTCGCACATTTTTTATACACCCACAATAATTAGTCCCCCTTTTGAAAAATGAGCAACCCAAATCTATCCCATTTTGAAAATCCGTCTTTCCTGCCTGCGAAGCACCGTTTTCATCAAAAAATAAATAGGATGCTGAAAAATATCTTCATCTGTGTTCTCTGTGAAAATATATATAGTTTTTCAAATACAATAATAATAATTAAAGCTTCGAGTGTAAAAAATTTCTGATATTCTTTTGTATTGCCATTGAATATTATTTTTGTTTTTTTCTTTGTTAACTTTAAGTTTCCATTTTCTACAATATTCCGAAAAAGCATTTAGTTTTTTGTAGATCATTAGCGTTAGTTGCTAGAAGGGCAGTATCGTCAGCACATAGGAGGCAAAACAACTGGATACCGATATCCATATGTTCATCCATAGCGGGGGCTACCCTTGTACAACTAGAGTTTAGTAAACGAACATAATCATGTTAGCTAAAACTATGGCTGGTGACTATTTTGATTTGGCTAGTGAATGCATGTTACTTTCTACACTATGAGTCGCGAAATGTTTATCTTCTCATCGGCTATTGGACGGCAATGTTATGGTCATTCTGACACATGTGTTTAGAGGAATCCCGCTGCTGCCACATAGGCTACTCTTTTCCGATAAACAACAAGGGGTATTTTATATGCACCGTCCCACAGACAGGACAGCACCTACCACGGGCTTTGATGAACCAGTTGTGTTTGAAACCGAAAATAGCCCAAAGTGCAAATGGGTCCACTGAGAAGGATCGATCCGATGACCAACCAGTTCAGAGGCAGACATGCTACTGTTTGAGCTACATCCCGCTCATCATGAAAAATTAAACACTCAAACTATTTAATTCAAAATTTGCATTAAGTAATTGATTTTTCATTTCATTTCCAAAACCGTTTTCTTGTGTCCTCAGAATTTGACGTGATGTGAAGTAGTCATAAGCAAGTGGAAGAAACGGTCTGTTTTGTGCATTGTTTACTTGTAGGAGGCCAATTCCTCCCCACCCCCCACCCCTACCCCCCACTCCCAATGTTAAATTCATGACCCAGACTTCATAGTTCTCTTTTCACTTGCTTATTCTTTTCATACCAAGTGCTGCACGCAGCTTCGCAAGGTTTTTCAAACCTCCATCATGCTGGGATAAGCTCTCTGTGTTCCATGTCTGATTAACGATCCTCAAAGGTTGCACATTATACTTGCAGGAAAATAACGCCTATGGCAGGCACTGAAATTGTGCCCGTCCAAACATCTAACACACATTTTTTTTAGATAACTTTACAATAATATCTGCTCAAAACTACACCTCACAAAACTGATGAAAATTATGCAGTGGAAATGTGCCCATCCAAACATCTAACACACATTTGTTTTTTAGATAACTTTACCATAATATCTGCTCAAAACTATAGATCACAAAACTGATGAAAATTATGCAGTGGAATTGTGCCCCTCTCCAAACATCTAACACACATTTTTTGTGATAACTTTACCGTAATATCTGCTCAAAACTATATATCACACAACTGTGGAAAATAATTTTTTCACTATCTGATAAGTTTTCTGACTTTTATAGAAACTGCTCAATGGTACTCCCCTTCCCCCCACCTTAAAGTGGTGCCAGGGCACGTGCCATACCGTCCATACCATAGTTATGCCACCGTATTCTTGTCAGTTCCCTCCATTTAGAAATGCCAGGAGGGTAATGTTTTACAAACGTGAAAATTACACCTTGTAATAAATTTCAGATTAGCAGAAACATTTAGCTATTTTTCACATTTGGTGGGATAATGCTAAATGACAAAAGGTGAGTGGAAAAACAGTCGCCACTTTATATTTTCAATTGAGCGTCAGATGTGTGCATGTAATGGCTTTCCTGAACTAACGAGGGCTGCTTGTTGTAAGTTTAGAGAAATGTTAAAAAAACACCAGTTCCAAGAAAGACAATTTATAGTGACAATAAGAACAGGAAAACAAAGTTACAAAACGTGGATATGTGATGATTTCAATAAATACAATCACCATATCAAAAACAATATCTGCAACAGCACACTCATTTGTAGTAATAACTTATGGACATTTCTTATAAAACTTTAAAAGAATGGATTTAAGGATAAAATAAAAGCCTGGAAAACTTCAGGGTCTTAGAAATGGCACGCAGAGAGCATTCTGATAAAAGCTCCTTGAAAATGGTACATAAATAGGCATTCTGATAAAAATTCCAGATTTTACTTAAGCTTTATAAAATCTGGAGTCTTTAGCATCATGGAAATGGCATACAAACAACATTCTGATGAAAGTTTCTAATGTTGGTAAAATAAGCATCACCTTTGAAAAGTTTGGAGTCATAAATGGACATTCTGACATTAAGCCTTACAGATTCTGGAGTCTTTTAGTGTCTTGCAAAGGCTTCAGACTTTGTTGAAACCTTAACTCCAGACTTATAAAGATTTTATAAGCAAGGACACTGGTGTGTCATTCCTGGGTTGAATATCACAGTAATCACATCAGGAATGATTTATTTATTTTTTTGATTTTTAAAAATATGTAGTGCAGACATGATCAATGTATGGGAGGAAGCTCAACATCTTCACTGTCCTGCTGGTCATCCAGCAATCTGAATGACCTGTAAACCTTGTGTTGACGAGCATTTCTCAGTTTCTTAAGATCATTGGCATACTGTTGTTCACACAGCAACTGTCGCTTTTGCTCCTCCAGAGCTGATCGGTGTTCATGCAACACTCGAGTTTTCTGAATTAATCCAAGCAGTTCACGTCTTAATTGTCTGTTTTCTACTTTGATTCGGTTTGTGTGATCTGTCAAACACTGTAAGGCCTCCTGATGGTGAGAAATAGATTATAAACAACATTTTATAAAGATTAAGGCAAAGATAAATGATAGAACACAAACATATGCATGCTAACAATAATGGTATTAGGCAAAAGAAATGTGTTTTTGATAATTAATAATGGGTAGGATTTTTGTATGGTAGTTAAATATCAAACACGGAAAACCACATGTCACAGTTGAAATGCAGGTGTTCTGCAAGGATCAATACTTAATCCCTTGCTATTCCTGCATTGCATAAATAAACTTACACTCTAGTTACATTTAGCATTTCTGATTCATAAGACAACTGTAACAACTTGATTAAAATCAGACTTAATTAACTAAAATGGAAGTGAGACTGACTAAAGGTTGCAGAAGGATATTAATCATGTTATGAACTATGTTCTGGGAACAGAAGAAACCCAGCCATACCTTGTTTGCTTTGGTTTCCAGTGAGTGTATTCTGTTCTGTGAATCATCTTGGAACTCTCGTTTCTGTTTTAGGAAATTAGATTTCAGTTCTTGTATGGACTCAGAGTGTTTGGCTCTCATCTGCTTCACTTCCTTCTCCAAGTCTCTGATCTTTGTCAGCTGCTCCGTTTGCAGGTCCTGGTGCAAGCATAAATTAAAAAAATTGAAAAGGATAAAATAAAAATTATGTGGAATTAATTATCTTGAATAGTCTATTTTTAGGGGTCAAATTTCATGATGGTATCTTTGCAATGGCTATCATGCTCCACAAAGTGCATGATAGTCTGTGGTTCCACAATGTGCATGACAGCCTGGTGTGTCCTTGGCTCTCACTATCACCCAAGGGAATAACTGCCATGGCACCCAAACAATAAAATTTGGCCCATAATTTTGTTATACAGGAATTCGGACAGAAATTACTGTAATTTTTATTATTTGCCACCTAAATTAACATTAATTTCATCAAACTTATTAATATAATTTGAGGAAATCTCTAAAAAGAGCTAACCTTGTATTCTTGAAGGTCATTCAACTCCTGAGTTGTTTTCTCCAGCATGTGTTCCTTCTCCAGCAAAAGATTCTCAAGTCCTGTGTCAAGACAATACATCAACAGTAAGACGACAGTGCCAGATTTAATATTATGTCAAGCACCAATGAATCTAAAGGTTTGTGAACAATGAAACAATACATCAACAGTAAAACAACAGTGCCAGATTTAATATTACCAGGTATGTCAAGGATCAATGAATCCATAGATTTGTGAACCATAAAACAATATATCAAACAATAAATTTGGGTGCACTATTTCATTACTTGAACAGAGATATTGCTATGCTTTTTTAAGTGTTTATACATAATTCTCGACAATTTTTCTATTCATACAAAACAAACATATTTTCAGACCCATTCCCTACCCTAAATTTGTACAAGAAACTTTTGATTTTAGTTGGAACAGTTATCAACATTTTAATGATTAATATGAAGTTGAATATTTGTCATGACCCCACACCTTCCCCTGAGATTTAATTAGAAAAAATGTCTATGTTAGCCATGCCCTCCCACACCCCTTGTACCATGTATTAAATTATAAAATGTAGATAATTGTAAATGACCCCTAACATTATTTGTACAACCGTATTTCAAGGTGTTTTTACCAGTTTGGTATAGTCTGTTTTGGGGGTTTTATCACCCGGTCATGATCTCAAGCTTCAGCCTATGAGATGATTTAAATATGAAAAAGCATTTGAATCAACTAATGTACATTATTTTTCTGAAATGTCACTCAGAATACCTATGGTCGTCAAGTGCACTAGTCTTTATTAGGTGTTATTTGATTTGTTGAAAGTTACTTCGTCAGAATTATTTAAACCTGTTGATAAAGCTATGCACCTATTGACCAAACCCAGCAAAATTCACTTTATAAGACAGCGTTTTCGATAACAGTATTTATAATGATACAATGTACTACTGCTAAGGATCTATAAAATATTCCAAGGTACATACTCCATACCTATGAAATCTTTAGGATCAATTTCTTCTTGACAGTTCAAAGTCAATTTCATGGTTCAAAATGTGTTCACAAGTGTTAAAAGAGTAGATTTAACTGTGGATCGGGGTTAAAACATCCCAGATACATCAGGCATTAAGACTCAGGACTCAAGGCTAAAAAATTCAACATCATGAAATCGTGCTGTCATGGTCTTACAGGTTTGAGACTTGAGTCCAGACCCCAAGATTCAATTTTCCATTGAGAGTTCTACCTCAATTCATGGTTAAACTTTGTCTTGAACATCGTAAAATAGTTTGAATTGTGTCAGAGTTGAAATGACACTGAGAACTCATCTCTAAAAGATTTATAAGAATGGGACCAAGTTTAATGAATGTACCTCTTTTCTTGTCATCGAAGTCCTCTTCCATGAGCTGCTTCTGCATGTGAATGTTTCTGATCTCCTGCTTGTTGTGATCACTCAGTGTGATGATGGTCGTCTGGCGTTTACTCGTCTTCTTCTCTATGAAGCTCATGTATTCGTGCTGAAACACACAAAAGAAATGTTTGATTATCGACACCCCAGCATATTATTTAACTGACAGGTCTACATTACTTAATCAGTAAATAATGTAGCTTTAAAAAATTTAGAAATAAAAATAACTAAGTATACAAAGAACATGTTATGACTATATACAAAATTTGTTGGGGTTTGTGTTTTATTTTCACTTGTAAAGAAAACAAGTATTAAATTAAAAATAATATATAAACTCACTCTAACCTCAACGTCTTTTTTTTTTAAATGTCTAGACACTAATATAATTATGTGTGAAACATTGGTATACATGAAACAAAGTCTACAAATGGAACATGCTCTCATTACATAAATTACATACTCCAAAGAGTTTTTTTTTGTTGAGTGTGTGACAAATTCTACTTGAAAATTAAATGTTTTGCTTTAAAATAAAAAATTTATCAACACCCCATTTCATGTCATGGTAAAACAAAGCCAAAACTACCATACTTACACTTTCCACTCTAACTTTTGATGCTTCAGTCTGTAGCCATTCATTTTCTTTTCGTCTTATTGAATTAAGAAAAAATATACATTGCATATAAAGTTTTAAAAAAACTTATTAAAAAAAATATACCAGTAAATATTTTAATTAAAGATATATTGTTTTAAACTGGTATAAGGATTCTTAAGATAATGGTACAGTTGTTCAGGCAGTCCCGGATAAAGTGTCTTTGAACTCGTTCACATGCGATCATATATCAAATTTTCATTTTACTTTTATTTTAATACAACAAATAATTACTTACCTTGCTACAATAACAATTAAAATGAATAAAATATGTAGTACGAAAACCTTGTCGATTTAAAAAAAAAAAATTGTTGGGTAGTTGCAGATAATTTGGGTAGTTCTGGATCATGCCATCTATCGATGCTTACAAATTATTTTTTTAATTCAACCTCTTTGAAAAAGTTCGCAATAAAAATAATTAAATTTTAACTGCAGGATACCGTTCCATAAACAAACCCTAAGGCTGCAATCAATGTTTGTAAATTAGCGCGATGGCCCTTGAGAAATGGAGGAATTGACAAAGAACACTGAGCACATGTATGGTTTGTAATGTAATTCAGAACTGACCAAATAAAATCATGGTACGGTTTCCAATTTTTTAATTTAACATAATTTTATTTACAAAAATCATACCCAGCTAGTTTATTAAGTGCAAAATGTAGTTTATTTGTAGGCAATGTTTATTATGAACTGTCACTTATTTTGTTGCAGGTGTAACTTTCAAAAATGCCGTACGGGAAATGTCGTGTCCCAAGTTTTTAAAGTTCTCGATTACACATTTGTGGTGAAACTTTGATTATTATTTGTTCAGCACATACCACTAATAAAACAAACCGTAATAAAAATATAATAACGTTTACGATTGGTTATTTATTCGACTTTTATACAAGTTGAAACAGCATTTTGATCCGGAACTACCTAAGATCGTGAACTGCCTAAGCAACTGTATTATTGTTATTATTTGAAAGAATTAATGAATAAACAATTATGCTGGAAACTAGATTAAAAATATATATACTATTACCCGTTAGAAAGGATTAAATAACAGTCTCCAGTAACGGATCTAGGAAATGAAATCAAGAGGGTCAGGTGGTTGAAACAGATAACATCCAAGTTTACAGAATAACAAACATGACCAGAGTCACATATACAATAAGTTTTTAAAACAAGTCTTTGGATATTCATTGATGAATTATACCTAACATATTCATATAAATCCAGAATGAAAAATGAAAATAGGTGGGTTGAAAGTGGAATAGGAGGGGAAATCTGGATCCCCTTTATACCCTCCTCAGAATCTCCCTATGTCTTTATATTTGAAACAAAGAATGACATTTCATTTTGTTTTATTCTAAATGATTGGATGGGCAGATACACCTCTGTATCTGACAATGATGTCTAAAATTATATACTGAAATCACAGTGACAAATCTGACAACCAAGGATACAGATCTTCAACTCTGGTCTTTGCATCTTCAAGTTCTGTTGTAACCTTGTCAAGTCTGAAAATAAAAAAATTAATAGTTATAAAATCTTACAATTATTTACACTATCAATACTGTGGTTCAATTGCAGATATCTGTCAATATAGTAATAGTACTAAGCATCAGTTTATGCTTTTTTTTCTATTGACAATAGGTAAAGGCACTTGTTTTCCGCAATTTAATGGATATGTGGACGGAATCGCAGAAAAACCTATCTGAAACGGAATTCCCAATTTTCTCCGAAAACATTATTACTTGTCTCTAAATAGTGCAGTTTGTTAATTAAACAGATTTTCCAGCATCACTTTGGAAAAAAAATGGTCAATACTTGACTACACTGATATCTGTATGTGTTACGCCAAATTAATTTGGCACATAAACGATCACAAGCTGTTTGGTTCATATACTTACATCCGTCGATTTAACAGAGAAAACAGATTTTTTTTACATTTTTGCTCAAATTCTCCGACAGTTACATGATTAAAGATTTATTACATATTTTTGGTCAATTTATTTATAATAATTCGTTTCTAAGTTCTAATTATATTCGGAGATGTTCGCAAAAAAACAAGAATTATCGAACTCTATGTAATTGCATATTATACAAGTTTCAATTCACGATTTTTTGTTTTTTGGTGCTTTTTTTTCATGCTTGCATGTGCGTGTGTGTGTTTTTAATGGAAAATATTTTAATGGAACACAAAATGAAATTATAAAATTTACTGAAACGGAAAATCAGTGCCTCTAAATAGGCCTAAAGGAAAGGACTGTTGTTTAATAACACCCCACCACATTGTTTACTCAGTGATTATTAGGTGTCAGAATAATCCAAAACATCCAGACGGACTTGCTTATTGATTACTGGTTATTGATTGACTGCCAATCAATAATCAATAAGCAAGTCCGTCCGGATGTTCTGGACTAGGTGTCAGACATATGGTGTTTTGCAACTCATGGTCTTTAGAGGAAACCTGCCACCAGAGTGACCTGACTAGACTTGGGTGACTTTTTCTATATATTTTCAATTTATACATTACATGTGGGTCAGAATTATCATTATTATTTTAATAGTAGCCACATAAAAATTTATGAAATAGTAGAAAAAGATAGGTGGGTCTGCTCAGATATTCTTTCAAAAGTATACAACTTTTCACTGCATTCTTTTAAATACATTTAAAAACATCTACCCCGTCCCTTAGAATATCATAATGCAAATACAGAAGGAAAGAAATCACAAAAATAGAACTTTTCACTGCATTTATTTAAATGATTTAGAAACATCTACTCCATTCCTTAGAATATCATATTAGCAAATACGAAAGAAAATGAATCACGAAAATACGTCAATCAGCGATATAAAGTGAAAAATATCTTATTTAACAACATTAAAAACTAACTCTGCTTTGAGTAAAATCTCCTTTTCTGTTAGTTCGGGTGTTTTAGGCCTCTCGTATTCTGCTGGTGGGTCTGCTTTACCTCCTTTCTTTCCTTTACCTTTTTTCTTTGGTGGCATTGTCAACTGTCTTACGTTGCTCTGACAACACGTAGATTTATAAGATGAGTTTCGTAATTACATTTAAAGCATATTAAATACATATATTTAAATCATTTTTAATAACAAAATAATAATTATGGATCATATTTATAATACATATATTTGTAAAGTGTGTTAATTAATACCAATATAAACAGAGACAATTTATCAACTATTTTAACCCAAACCATTATGCCCTTGATCATCTCGACCCAATGTCGTTTCGGTTGTTGTTGTTATATTTTTGTTTTTTTCTTTCCTTCCTATTTAATTTGTATTTGTTTTACCTTACTTAAGGTGGGGTGACGACAATCGTATTGACTATTTTACTGTCACTATTTTTATATACAGTTATGTAACATACTTAAAAAAAGTTCATGATAAATTGTCTCCCATTCCCGAACATTCTTCACAAAAATAAAGCAACAAGTTTTATAGCATGGTTATAATTTTTTTTAAATTGTATTCTTAGGGCGTTTTATAAATGTATGACAAAACTTAAAATTTATAGACAAACCTTTGCGTCTTGTAATAATTTTTGCAATAATTAGGTTACTTTATGCCTTTAATATACTTGCATGTATGAATAAATTATAAAGCAACTCTGCCCATTCTTATTGAACTTTTTAACTCCAATCTTAGAACAAAAATTACTTTGTTTTCGAGCTTGAAAGATTCCTTAATAAAAAAATGTTATAAACATATAATTAGGAACATTTATTTTTAAAATTTAATTTCCTGTAAATATTTTTAAAAATAAATGGCTATCAAGTCTAAAGAATGCAGTCAATTCTCGTATACTATTGCATACCAAATGTGCCCTCAAACTCCGTTACCTCTTATTTAAATATGTAATGTGGCTGTACATTTTTGATAAAGTTTCATAACAGTAAACAGCCTAATTGAAATCAGATTTACAGCATACGTTCCAACAGAATCAAGGGGTTGGTTGGGGTGATATCATATTGTTGGAGGTCTATAAGATTTTATTTAGACTGGCACGTTGACCGATATAAATTGGGGGAGAATTAACTTTGAGGCGAATTAGAATGGGTTCGAAAAGTCTAATAGGCCTACCAAAATACAAATAAAAATGGCAGCACCCACTCGAAAGCATGATCGACTTCAAAAAGAAGAAACAGACTTGACATCACCCGATTTTAACCCTCTTGCTGCTCTTTATTCATCTAGCGCCTCTGTACCATATCCAAATGTTCAATTGTTCAATAATCTAGCGGAATATGAAAGTGCAATGAAAGGTAGTTCTGAGCGACCAGCAATGTCAGTTCCAATACCAATGGACGCGTCATCTGCTGCTACTGCTGGTAGTATTGCTTTTGCTGGCAACCGCTCCTCACAAATGTTCGATTATGGACATGGGTCTGGTGACACAACGCCTGCTTCATTTGGTTATGGAAGTGGTTCATCTGGCAGCACATATAGAGGACATTCGTCACGGGATGATAGATCTGGCAATAGAGTTTTAGATTATGGTCGTCAAGAAAATTGGCCTGGTGGTGATTACACTCGAGAACCATCATACCGAAAACAGGATTCTGAATCAAGTTCATACAAAAAATCTGATTTAGATGCGTGTCAAACATATTCTGATCCAGATCCATACAGACAATCTAATCGAGAGCAAGATCCATACAGACAATCTGATCGAGGCCCAGATACAAAAAAACAATCTGATCGACAGCCAGATCCAAACAGACAATCTGATCAAGGCCCAGATACATACAAACAATCTGATCGACACCCAGATCCAAACAGACAATCTGATCAAGGCCCAGATCCAAACAGACAATCTAATCAACAGCCGGATCCAAACAGACAATCTAATCGACAGCCAGATCAACACAGACAATCTGATCAAGGCCAAGATACATACAGACAATCTGATCAAGGCCAAGATACATACAGACAATCTGATCGAGAGTCATACAGACAATCTTCAGCATCCCTGACTCACAGACATTCACTCCATCATGACCATGGTGCTGACATGCGAGAGAAAGAATACCTCGATAGGCAGGGTTTTAGTGACAGAGATTGTGAACATTATAAAATATCAAAACGTGATCGACAGTCAGCAGCACCACCATTTACAGATACTAAAGAACACACAAAATCAGGCATGGAAAGGAAAGGCGATGATGCCAAGTTTACTTCGGCTTCTGTTGGAGGAGCCAAGGGTGCTTGGAGTTACGATAAGGTTGAGAAAGTTGTTAAGGAAGAAAAACCTACAGAGAAGAAAGAAGAGGAATTACCAGATTCATTTGAAGTTGTTTATACACAGTCTTCAGATTACATGGATGAAAATAGAAATGTGATTACCCGAATGAATGAATGTGAGGGGTTCTGTATAGATTTTGGTTTAAATGTTTTAATTACAGTACGTATTTATAACAGATTGAGTAATGGAAATCCATAATGTACGTGAGCCTTTGTGGTCCAGTAGTAGACAGTGTTTCAAAACCCATTGGATGCTGGCTCACACTTGACTACATCTCCAAATAACCAGAGCGGGACGTAGCTCAAATGGTAGCATGCCTGCCTGTGAATCGGTCGGTCGTCGGATCGATCCTTCTCAGTGGACCTCAGTTTGGGCTATTTTCCGTTCCAACCAG
>JAULBS010159579.1:0-11676 GCA_032355785.1 Symmetromphalus regularis | reverse complement strand
TGGACAACCTTTCTAAATGCAGGCAAGGGTCATCGTTTTGTCCCCATCATTTTCACGAGCGTACAAAATGTACTACTTTTCCGGAAACCCCCCCCCCCCTTCCCTCAAAAACGTACAAACTGAAATAGTATTATCCTCCGTTTTTATTATTTTGAAAAGCGTTCGTGTCCCTTTAACCCTGCAAACATTCCAATTCCAACTCTGCAAACATTCCAGTAACATGCTATAACTATGCAAACATTCCAATAACATGTTGTAAGTATGCAAACATTCCAATAACATGTTGTAACTCTGCAAACATTCCAATAACATGCTGTAACTATGCAAACATTCCAATAACATGTTGTAACTCTGCAAACATTCCAATAACATGTAACTATGCAATCATTCCAATAACATGTTGTAACTATGCAAACATTCCAGTAACATGTTGTAAGTATGCAAACATTCCAATAACATGTTGTAACTATGAAAACATTCCAATAACATGTTGTAACTCTGTAAACATTCCAATAACATGTGTAACTATGCAAACATTCCAATAACATGTTGTAAGAATGCAAACATTCCAATAACATGTAACTATGCAAACATTCCAATAACATGTTGTAACTATGCAAACATTCCAATAACATGTGTAACTATGCAAACATTCCAATAACATGTGTAACTGCAAACATTCCAATAACATGTTGTAACTATGCAAACATTCCAATAACATGTTGTAACTGGTCGAGAAAACTTCGTTATTAGGCTGGATTGATGGATGGATGGAAGGACTATAATTTTCTAAATGAGGATCTTCGAAATCTTGCTTGTTGGATACATAATTAACATGGTAGTGCTTAATGCTTCTGAATCTGATGTGGGTTTTTAAAATATATATATTGAATAGTACATGATACCATAGTCATATTTATCATGTCACTGTTATACTCTTATATAACTGATTTATTTTAACATGTCTATATCTTTATATTGAATAATGAATGATACCATAGTCATATTTATTATGTCACTGTTATACTGTATATAACTGATTTATTTTAACATGCCTATATCTATATATTGAATAGTGTATGATACCATAGTCATATTTATCATGTTACTGTTATACTGTATATAACTGATTTATTTTAACATGTCTATATCTATATATTGAATAATGTATGATACCATAGTCATATTTATTATGTCACTGTTATACTGTATATAACTGATTTATTTTAACATGTCTATATCTATATATTGAATAGTGTATGATACCATAGTCATATTTATTATGTCACTGTTATACTGCATATAACTGATTTATTTTAACATGTCTATATCTATATATTGAATAGTGTATGATACCATAGTCATATTTATTTTAACAGGTTTATCCTTTAACAATTGATATTTATTGTTTGTTATTCAGAATGGGGGTGGGAGGTTGGTTCGTTAAATATTGTATCGGATTTTGCTGTGTTTATGGTTGCTGTTGTTCCTAATACTACTACTGATGATTATGATGATAATGATGATTATGATGATAGTGAAGATGATGATGATGATAATAGTGATGATATCGTTAGTCATAATATTTTTTGACACCTAATACCCTCTGATTAAACAAGATTATATTGTTATAATTGCCTCCCTCCCCCGAACAAAAATATAGATATCGAATTTACCAGATACATTGTCCCTAACGGGCTGTGGGTGAGGATACGCCACTAAAATATGACTCACTGACAGTGCTTACACTGAGGTGGAGGGGCCTTTATAATAAAAAAATGTCCGTTAATAAGGGAACTCCACAAGACAATATCCCTTCTTGACTGTCCGTAGGAGGACTGCCAATCTTCCGAGACTGGCTTTATGCAATGAAGTTTATTCGACCCCGCATTGTTCCACTGATACTGCCAGTTAAGTGAAATATGTCTATAAAAATACCGATTAAACACTGTGCTGAGATGTCAACAGACAGCATTCGTGTTATTTCTCATGTATCTCTATTTCATTCGGTAGAATGTTCACATAAAGTGCTGTCGAATAAAATGAACTTATTCTTTGAATGATTTTCTCACGTCCCATTCAGTTACCCGTGGCTCAGTAGAGGATCCAGGGGGGGGGGCGGAGTCCAGAGGGTAGGGACACCCCATTTCTCGTATTTAAAAAAATGAATATATTTTACGAGTGGAACATGAAAATAAACCATTCGGACACCCTTCTGAAATCCTGCATCCGCGCCTGTGGCTGGTATATCAAAGCCGTAGTAAATCAATATGCACTAGTAGACAACAACAAGAATAACAAAACAAGAACAAAACAAAATAAAATAAATTCTCATATATATTTGATTACTATTTTATATTTCCATTTTTTGGAAATATATAAGCCATAAATGATCATGACACTGTTTTGTGTGTGTGTGTGTGTGTGTGTGTATATGTGTGTGTATGTGTGTGTATATGTATATGTGTGTGTATATGTATGTGTGTGTATGTATGCGTGTGTATGTATGCGTGTGTATGTGTGTGTATATATGTGTATGTGTGTGTATGTGTGTATATGTGTATGTGTATGTATGTATGTATGTGTGTGTATGTATGTGTGCATTGTGTGTATGTATGTGTGTGTATTTGTGTATATGTGTGTGTATGTATGTGTGTATGTATATGTGTGTATGTGTGTGAGTGTGTGTATGTGTGTGTATATGTGTGTATGTGTGTATATATGTGTATGTATGTGTGTGTATGTATGCGTGTGTATGTGTGTATATATATATATATATATATGTGTATGTGTGTATATATGTGTGTATGTATTGGTGTATGTGTGTGTGTATATATATATATATGTATGTGTGTGTATGTATGTGTGTGTATTTGTGTGTATATATGTGTGTGTATGTATGTGTGTATGTATGTGTGTGTATATGTGTGTGTATGTGTATGCGTGTGTAAGTGTGTGTGTGTGTATGTGTGTGTAAATGTATGTGTGTGTGTGTGAGTATTTGTATCAGTGTGTGTATGAGTGAGTGAGTGTGTGTGTGCGTAGTGTGTATATCTGTGTGTTTGTGTGCTGTATCTGTGTCTCTACCTGTATGTGTGTGTGTGTTAAATGCATTTTATTTTTATTAGATTGGTGGTTTTGATGTCCGCTAACTGTTAATGTCAAAAGTTCAATCCTCACCAGTGAACGAATTATTATACATGTAAATTATGTTACTTGCATAGTAATTACTTGCCCAGTTCCACGGCTTTAT
Organism: Symmetromphalus regularis; assembly: GCA_032355785.1. Taxonomy (NCBI): domain Eukaryota; kingdom Metazoa; phylum Mollusca; class Gastropoda; order Neomphalida; family Neomphalidae; genus Symmetromphalus; species Symmetromphalus regularis. The sequence goes on along the minus strand of JAULBS010159579.1, from coordinate 8,423 downwards.
TGTACCCTTTAGAATGTACAGTTAATATCAACGAGACTAAATACCAATTTATAGCTATACTGAGATATTAAAAATACTGTATGTAATTTTATAGCGTTTTATACTTGTTATACCAGGCCCGTAGGAACGACTTTGGGAGTGGTGGGGAAGGGAGCACTGGTGGATCGGGTACAACCCCCCCCCCCATCCTCCGGTTATAGTTTGAAAGAAAGAAGAAATGTTTTAAGTTTTTTTAACGACATCAGAGCATTGTTTAATCAGCTGTTGCCAGGTTTCAAATATACATTATTTGCTACACGTGGTCGACAGAGAAAACCCGCTAGCGCTACATAGACTGTACTTTTCTATTAGCAGCCAGAGGTCTTCTATAGTCACTCCTTAACAGACAGAACAACAAACAGCATATTATCTTTGAAATGCTAATCGTACTCCACTGAATCTAACTGATCCACTGACAAGGTTTGATCCGGGAAACACTTTTCTTTTAGCAGCCAGGGGTCTTCTATAGACACTCCTTAACAGACAGAACAACAAACAACATATTATCTTTGATATGCTAGTCGTACAACACTGAATCTTAATTGATCCACTGACAAGATTTGATCCAGGAAACGACCGCATCTTAACCAGAGATCACAATAAGTTGAATTACTTGGTTAAGTTTATTTTGAACACAAAGTTCGAAAATAATGTTATTCCGTCTAATTATGTTCTTTCGAACGTCTCAAACGAAAATCAATGGCATCTTCATTGTCAATGTGCATGTGCCGTTCCATGGAATGAGCAGTCTCCTGGTTTTTATGCTTTTTATAGTCAGGAATTTATTGATAACATAGAGGCTGAAAGTGACTTTCCAGTAATAGAGACTTTGAAGGTGACCACGAAAGCGAAACTATTTCTAATTAGTTGATTAGTTATACATTTTTTTGTTAATTTATAATTTCTTGTCATTATTATTGCATTTATTTATATGTTATAATGATATAAACAGGTCCGTGCAAAGCTGGTAATAGACTCGGGTCAGATGGAGAACGTAGGCCACCATTTCAAGCTGCTCATTAAGTAATTTTGTAATCAGTGCTAAATACCATAGGGAGTAGGCACCATCAAAATCGTAGGCCCGTGCCAACTGGCTCACCTGACCCCACCCCTCCGTCAGTGCCTGGATATAAATGACTGATGATGAAGATAATGATGATGGTGACGACGATGATGGTGACGACGATGATGATGATGATAACGTTGATAATACTAAATTGGATTAGGATGTTTACTTAAATCACATGTAAAAGTGAAAGATCTTCCAAAACAGACGGCATTTTGTTTTTCTGCTCTTACACGCACAACCAAATCCTAATCACGATCAACACAGCACTTTTAGTATGAGATGTGTCTACAAACAGGGCCTATGCAATATCGACATAACACTTCAGTCGGTTTTTCCTCTACGTTTATCAAGGAAAACACTCGAGCTTCAATTGCCTTGGAAACAGAGCCCTACAAAATCCGCGAAAACAGGCAGAGAAGACCATTAACAGTTGCTGGTGTGGGTTTTTTCAAACAGCAACATGTGGCCGTGTTTTCTCTCTCGCAACAACAGATAATTTGAGGTTTCTTTCTCCTTTTTTTTGTTGTTGTTGTTGTCATTTTGAATAAAATATCACTTTTCATTAATTTAATTACTGTAGCTGCTGATCAATAGCTAGAAAGAAACAAAACACTGATAACAAAGATACGTTTTATACCTTGATCCTTGCGGATTTAAATAAGCAATGGCATCATATAAAATTAGATACACATGTCATCATCGTTTTTATATGAGTAAGTAGTTTTGCCTACCTATCTGGCTGCCTGCCTGCCTGCATGTCCGCCCGTCTGCCCGTCCGCATCTGTCCTTCACAAACACTGTTAGATTGACATCTAATAATTATAATATTTAATAGCCGCATATTAAACAATGATTTGGTACGTCATTAAACATTCCTTTTGTTTCTGTAGAGAATAACCTGTCAAAATACCAAATTTCACTTCTTATAGTCACTCATCGACAGGTACCGGGGTCAAAGGTAGACTGTGGCGGTTGCGTTCCTCTCGGTCATGAAAATACTGTATGTCTGACACTTAATAGACGATAAATAAACAATGTGCTGGGGTGTCGTTAAATAAGTTCTTCCCTTACCAATAGTAACAATGACTCCAGGGTCATCACATGTTTTTAAACCGGTCGGTAGTCGGATCGGTCCTTCTCAGTGGACCCATTTACAGTTTGGGCTATTTTCCGTTGCAACCAGTGGTCCACAACTGGTTTATCAAAGGCCGTGGTATGTGCCGTCCTGTCTGTGGGACGGTCCATATAAAATATTCCTTTCTGCTTATCGGAAGGAGTAGCCTATGTGGGGGCAGCGGGTTTCCACTAAAGACATATGTCAGTATGACGTCCAACAGCCGATGATAAGACAAAACTCAATGTGCTCTAGAGGCGTCGTTAAATAAAACCATTTTTTTTTTTTTACTTGTTTTTATTATATTTTTATGATACTTGAAGTCATGTCATTTATGAGATACCAAGCAGGTACGGGTGCATGAAGGGGTGTTGAAAATCATTTAAAAAAAAAAGATTTTCAGTGTTGGACGGAGGTACCAATAGTTAGTTAAAACCAAATTATCATTGGGTAAAGTAAAAGTTAGTGACTGAAATGTGGGGGTTGGGTGTCCAAACTCTCTGACTCCATTAGATTTGCAAACCATCAAAACATGGTTATCACATAATAACTATAACAAAGGACTTGTTCATTAACTGTTTTAAATGCCCAAAGTAAAGTTTGTTTTTTATTTAACGACGCCTCTAGAGCACATTGATTATTATCTTATCATCGGCTATTGGCCGTCAATCATATGGTCATTCTGACATATGCATTTAGAGGAAACCCGCTGTCGCTATATAGGCTACTCTTTTCCGATAAACAGCAAGGGGTCTTTTATATGCACCGTCCCACAGACAGGACAGCACGTACCACATCCTTTGATGAACAAGTTGTGGATCACTGTTTGGAACGGAAAATACCAACAGTAACAATGACTCGAGGGTCATTACACGTTTTTATTCTATTCTTATGACACATGAAGTCATATCATTCATAAGATAGCAAGCAGGGTCGAAAGCGGTGATGAAAAAAATAAATAATTAAAATTCTGTATTGGAGGGAGGTACCCATTGTTAGTTAAAACCAAATTATAATGGGGTAAAGTAAAACGTTGGTGACTGGAGGGTGGGGGTCGGGTGTCCAAACCTTCTGACCTCTGTGGATCCGCAGACTTCATCAAAACATGATTATCATATAATAATTATAACAAAGGACTTGTGCACTAACTGTATCAAGTTTCTGTTCGGTGAGATATTCAAAGCCCGCTAACTTGTTTTTATGATGTTGAAGTGACAGTATATTTATTGTTATCATCAATAATTGACTAAAAACATCCATTCATAATCATCATTGTCAACTTGTAGATTCTAAAAACAAGATACCGATATTGCTGTCAATATATTTTGTTTTAATATGTAGGCGTGGTAACCTATAATGTCCACTATGCGTGCAAGGAACACGTAGCGTGTGAATTCATATGGTATCTCTGATATGTGAATTTATATGGTATCTCTGATATTTGTAAAGTAACATAACACTAAACAACACGCTAGTCAACGGGAAACATATACTGAGGGTCAAAAGAAATATCAAGAAAATGTTGACAAAAGCAAAAAACAAATAGCTATAATTTGAAGAAAACTATCCATATATGTCTGACACCTAATAGCCGATGAATAAACAATGGGGTGTCGTTAAATAAGTTCTTCCCTTATCAAAATGATACATCATAATTAGACGTAACATTTGCAAATTGATTAGAATTGTCATGAAGCGACGTCACAAACAGGGATTTGACGTCACAAACATTGACTAGACTTCACTGGATTTCAATATCAACGCTATTTCCAGATACTTAAAAGGCGATAGTACCATTATTAAAAAATGATGTTGAATAAAATTAATGTTAGGTAATATATAGAATACTAAACTCGGTAAATCGCATGACGAATTAATTATTTTATTAAGGACATAAACCTGATATAAAATAAATCTCGTTCAATATTCCAAACCTATGTTAAATACTTTATTGATAATAATTGTTAAAACATTAAACAACTATTTCTAGGGGTTCGTTAAAGGTGCACTATCCTAGTGTCATATTTGTTTTTATTTTTACATATATCTAAAACAGTAAAGTAATTTGTTTTTATTTTATCATCGGCTATTGGACGTCATTATGACATATTTGTTTAGAGGAAACTAGCTGCCGCCACATAGGCTACTCTTTCCAACAAGCGGCAAGGGATCTTTTATATTCACCGTCCATCTGACCAGAAAGCACATACCACGGCATTAGATTAACTAGTTGTAGAACACTGGTTGGAACGGAAAATATACCAAACTGCAAATGGGTTCACTGAGAAGGATCGATCCGACGGTCGACCGGTTGACAGGCGGACACGCTACCGTTTGAGCTACATCCCGCTGCCTTTTTACATATATCTGTATTAACAACAGTATGTAGATTAATCGATCCATAGAAACATGTCTTTGAGTCCACAGTATCAAAAGTATAATATCTCGTACTCAGATAATAATGATATGCAGAAATACTATAGTTGTTATTCCACACGATCAATACGACTCCCAAGGTCACACGTCATTTTAATTATACTATTAGATTGCTTTAATTGATAGTAATGTATTGTTTGGATTGTATTAATTGTACACCCTATATTTCAACATGCATATTATTAGGACTGCCCAGTCGCGGATGCAGGATTTCAGAAAGGGAGGTGGTCCAAATGTGATGGGTGAATAGGACAGGGGGAAAATGGTTAATTTTCACATCCTTCCACTCGAAAAATGTATTTTAAAAAATAAAGAGATACGAGAAAAGGGGGGTCCGGACACCCTAGACGGGTCTCTGGGTCCGCTACTGTTGCCAGCATTTCATGTGGAATTATAAGTTTTTTGGTAATAATTTAATTTTCTTTTTGTGCATAATATTATAATTAGGAGTATGCTCTTTTAAATGCAAGCCATTTCAAGACAAAAAAAATTTGGAGGACTGCTAGATTGTGAAATATTTTATATGGTATTCCGTATTTCAACAGAAATATTACAAGTATTGTGAGCAACTCCTGTTGGAAGCAATTATTATTGCCCTTTATACAGGATATGTAAATTAGGATATGCTCATTTAAATCAGCGCCCACCGAGTGCATCTGAAAGTGGGAGTGTGTGAGGGGAGGGAGGGGGGAGGCGGGCAATGAAACGTAGGCGATCGAAGGGCAGCAGCGTTCCTGCAGGAACCTCTCATACTTTATTTTGTCACCAAGCCTGAAAATATTTTATACTGAATTTTAGAAAAATATATATGTTTTTAATTAGTTGTCCCCTAAAAAGTGGGGGATCAGTGAAACGTAATTACGTTAATCGCAATGACAAGGGAAGATAAACATTTCAGAAAATCAATTTTTGCGGTTTCTAACCTGACCAGTTTAAAGATATTAGAGATTATTTCAGGGTTGCTTCATTGTTATTGTTCAGGCGAATCCAGAGAGGAGGTGTAGGGAGTTCAGGCCCTTCACCCGTTTGTCATTTTTTTTCAATTTATAATTTGGTCATAATTAATACTGGACCATCTCAAGTATTAAAAACAAAATATGTTTCCACACCCTTCCAAAATGTCTTTGGAGTATCCCGATTTTTTAAATATTTTTTTTAATGTCACCATTATGGCACATTGATTTATTAATCATCGGCTATTGGATGTCAAATATTTGGTTATTTTGACACGTAATCAATTGTGAGCCAGCCTCTAGCGGGGTTTGAACCACTGCCATTAGCGTGAGAATCCTTCATTCTAGCGCAGGACCACGGAGGCGTACTGTTTTTTTAGTATCATGACGAGCGAATGACGAGGTATTTCACTCTTTGCTATTAGTACTATACATGACCATACAATTAGTGTCTCCTTACTGAAATATGTGGATATTTTGTGACAATACGCCATTGCGACCCATGGGAGTATGCTTGGGGTGACTGATCATATATGACGCCAGTGATTGCCATAAATAACTGGACAAACATATGATGCTAGTGCATTCCTGAATTAATCTGAAAAGATATATGGTACCAATGCTTTCCAGAAATAAGTGGAAGAACGAAAAAATCGAATGGATTCTTAAATTACATGAAAACTTGAGGGGTTAGCTAAATGTATATGACGCCAATGGTTTTCAGAAATAAGTAGAACATACGATGCCAATGCATTTTAGTTTTAAGTTGTAATAATCTTTATTCAGGTCATTTTTTAAATGGTTAATTTTATGATTTCATGGCAGCAAATTATATTTCAGAGAAACCAAATTTCAAAATTCGCTGGTGTATAAGTATAATATCATGTGCACTCTCCTGTCGCAGCTCCTTCCCTGAAGAAAAATATTAAATAACCCTTAAAATACTCGAAAATTATCGTTTGAAATTATATTTAAATATATGCGTTTCAGTCTACCTAATTTAAATGAGAGGCCTCATTCCAGACCCCATTAAACAAACCAAACATCCTCATTTTAAAATTAATTTTACATCTCTAATTTCAGACCACAAAAACTAAAAACATACCATAAGCAGGCCAGCATATCACTGGCCCCTCTCTTCGTGCTATGTATGCTAGAAGAACATTATTTTATAAACATTAGCTATCTCGTTTGAAAAATCCAAAATATAAATAAACTCTATGAAATACTTTTAAACATTATTTTGAATGTGTGTATTGTTGTATATATGTTTAATTTATTCTTGTCACTATTTTATATGTACTGTATATTTTGAGGTGAAATTAAAAAAATAATAATAATAACTTTTTAAATGAATATGACCAAACATCACAATATTTTTTCTTTAAAATGCGGTTCATTTTACATTGGAAAAAAATACACATTAACATTTTTTTTTGTATGGTATAATAAAACCATTAAAGGCATAGTTCCACGGAATTTAAGGGACTTTGTGCTCTAAATATTGATTACGAATAAAACATACACGCATTTGTGATACTACATCTCGTTTTCATATCACGCAAGACATTTTAATTGAACCATGGTATAGGGAATTCCATGTCAAGACGATTGATTTTTTTTCACATTTAACATTTTCAAATTTCTAGATCGGAATTCCTCATAGGGCGAAATAAATTAGTACGAAATGTTTTTGCAGCTACAAAAATATTCAGAAGTTTTAAAATAACGGCTAACGGGCATGGGGGAGTGGGATATATGCGTCACACCTTCACGTTATTCTTTTTCGATTTATTTGTCCATGAGCATAATTTATTATTGTTTTTTTAAATATTGATAATAAGTATGTAAGTATTTGAATGAAGTTTATATTTTAAATTAATTCTTTTTTTGAAATTATTTAGGTCAAGGGTTCGTGGGAGTATGCGTTTAATGTATTTTCTAGTGGTGTATAATAAGACGTATTTCATTTACTCGTACGTCTGTGAATATACAGCAACAAGTAGGACAAAAGCAATTGCTAGTTAATAATTATCGATTGCGACTCGGAAAATAGCTGGCCCACGTTACGCTACGAAACAGTTCGGCGATGACGCGCCATGAACTGCTGGCACACGGAACTCGACGAAATAATGGCATCTAAGATCAAGTCCCATCTCTCTTCTGTTTCGCCGGTAAGCTAGATTATTATTTTATCTTCGATTACCGTTTTTTATGGCTTGTCATAAACGAAAAGATGTCATAATTTGCCAAAGAGCATCGTTAAAAAATGATACATTCCCAAACTGAATGAACGTATGTCGTAGGTTTTTGCAACAGCTGTTGCTTTGGCGATTACGTTTGTGCGTGTGTTGTGAGTTTTAGAATATAGTGCATGATGTTCAGGACTGTATAGAGGTATATAGAACTCGAGAAAATTGTGATTGTACTAAATATTTTTAAAATTATTTCCTGCGATGTGGACTTTTTTTCGTCGACCTTCGCGCTGAGAGGGCGTAATGACATAATTACGTTGTGATTTGTCGATGTAAATGTTTACGTTGAAGCGCATTGCTACATTTATACCAGGTGGTCAAGAAAACTAGGGTTTCCAGTGTTTACAGGCGCGGATGCAGGATTTTAGAAAGAGGGTGAGGAGGTCGAAATGTGATGGGTAAAGAGGATGGGGAAAATTGTTAATTTCCACGTCATTTCACTCGCAAAATATTTTGTTTAACTAAAAAGATACGAAAAAAGGGGCTGGAGTCTGGACCCCTACTGACATGGGCGTAAATCCAGGGGGACGGGGGGGGGACACGTCCCCCACTTTTTT